>PVKP010022244.1:0-37958 GCA_004027715.1 Plecturocebus donacophilus | reverse complement strand
CTTGAACCTGGGAGGTGGAAGTTGCAGGGAGCCAAGATTGCACCACTGCACTCCAGCCTGGGCAACAGAGTGAGACTCTATCACACACACACACACACACACACACACACAAGATCAGAGCACTTTTTCCAGAAATTCCTGGGAATAGTCTCTGCTGTGCCCAGCCAGGCTTGTGCATGTTGCCTCCTCGGAATGAATGAATGGCTGAGCTGGGATCGCAGTTCTTGACACCTGCCTCTCACTCCTGCATCTGTTCATCTATGCTTTGGGTGCTTATTGAGCACCAGCAATATCCCAGGCACCAACTCTAACCCTAAGCAGCGCATTTCATTGTAACCCTGACCCTCCATGTCATCTGTCACCCAAGATGGACGAGCTGCTGGGCAGCTTGTAGGTTTTTGTTAATAGAGTCATATGAGATGATGTATAGGGCTATATATGGATTTTGAAAATCATAGTGTGTTATACCAATATTCAGTCTTAGTATTTAATTCTAAGTCTGGGCATGGCTGGCCTGGTTTGTGTGATTAAAGAGCATCTGAGGTTAGGTGTGTGTGTGTGTGTGTTTGTGTGTGTGTGTCTGTTTGTCTGTGTGTGTGGCCTATCTGGTAGTAGCCACATTTTCAGTAATGTCATTTTTCATAATTAAATGCTTCAGACATCTTTTCCCAGATTCTCTATAATAAGAGTTTCCACTACAAAGTTAGACATTTTTTGTATCGGTTATCAATTGCTGTGTAACAAGTTACCCCAAAACTCAGTGGCTTAAAGCAACCAATGTTTATTATCTCACAGTTTTTATGGGTCAAGAATCCAGGCACAGGCCAGGCATGGTAGCTCATGTCTATAGTCCCAGGGCTTTGGGAGGCCAAGATGGGCAGATTGCTTGAAGCCAGAAGTTCAAGACCAGTCTGAGCAACATAGCGAGACCCCATCTCTACAAAAAATACAAAAATTAGCTGGATGTGCTGATGCATGCCTGTGGTCCCAGCTACTCTGGAGGCTGAGGTGAGAGGACTGCTTGAGCCCAAGAGGCAGAGGCTGCAGTGAGCCAAGGTTACACCACTGCACCGTAGCCTGGGTGACAGAGAGAGACCCTGTCTCAAAAAAGGAAAAAAAAAATGCTGGCCACAGTGCCTCATAATCCTGGCACTTTGAGAGGCCAAGGCTGGAGTACAATGGCACAATCTCGGCTCACTGCAACCTCTGCCTCCCAGGTTCAAGAGATTCTCCTGCCTCAGCCTCCTGAGTAGCTAGAACTACAGGCACCCACCACCACGCCCAGCTAACTTTTGCATTTTTAATAGAGATGGGATTTCGCCATGTTAGCCAGACTAGTCACGAACTCCTGGCCTCAAGTGATCCATCTACCTTAGCTTCCCAAAGGGTTGGAATTACAGGCGTGAGCCACCACGCCTGGTGTGTTCATGCTTTATAAAGGGTAGTGGCCCATGACTGCCTGTTCTCCTCCTCACCTGCATCTGTCCCACCAGACCCCTGCCTGGCTGCTTCCTTCTTTCTCAGATCACACTGAACACCAAGTGCTAGATCAAGAAATGCCCCTCTGTCCTGCTCAGAGCCTCTTCTCTCAAACTGGGGCTGGCTCCTGTGAGTGTCGGCTCTTACCCCAAGCCTCCACCTGCCTGCTCTGGATCTTTGGGCAAAAGACCTGGAGTGTCTGGATAGAATTTGGGGTGTGGATGACATGACTGGTTTAACCCCAACTCTGTGCTCCAGGAGGCTCAAGGGGGGGGTAGTTAACCACCCAGGGCCAGCTGGGCACAGTGGCTGGCACCTGTAATCTCAGCGTGTTGGGAGGCTGAGGCGAGTGGATCACTTGAGGTCAAGAGTTGAAGACCAGCCTGACCCACATGGAGAAATCCCCTCTCTACTAAAAATACACACACACACACACACACACACACACACACACACACACACAACCTAGCCAGGCACGTGGTGGCCCACACTTATTAAAAGACTATGAATAAGCTTTGAGTTGAAGGTCACATGGCATGTCAATGACATCAGTTACTCCAGGATGGAAGGATGGGGCTGGGCGGGAGAGGAGCCATCATAGAGGGTATTGAGTGCCATAAGAGGAATCTGTAGAAGCTGTGGGGTTTGCTGATACCTGGGTCCCGCCCTCCAGACCATGGTGAGAATCCAGTACAGTCTTTGCGGCTCTGTGTGCACTCCTCTCCTTTCCTCACTCCCTCTCTCCCAGGCACCCTTAACTACAGCCACATCAGCTGTCTTCAACTGTCTCAAACATCTTCCTATCTCAGGAGCTTTGCACAGGAGGTTTTTTCAGCCTGGAATGTTCTATCTCCATCCCCTCTCTTCTGCCCAGTTAACTGCTAAATGTTCTTCAGGCCTCAAGTTTCCCCACCTCCAGAAAGCCTTCCTTGACTATCCCTTGGATCAAAGTGGTCCCTAGGTCACACACCTCCATAACACCATGGAGATCTCCTTCAGAGTGCTGTCTACAATTAGGCACCCACTGTATACCATGCTAGGAGTGAATGGGGTTTACAAGAAGCTTACAGCCTGGCATGAAGAGACAGATAATGATCAATAAACACATAAGATAATAATCATTATTACCATAATAATAGCTAACATTTATAGAGCACTTACTATTTGCCAGTCGTTATTCCAAGTGCCTTCTTTTTTATTTTATTATTTTTACTTTTTTAGATAAGGTGTCACTCTGTCTCCCAGGCTGGAGTGCAGTGGCATGATCATAGCTCACTACAGCCTCAGTCTCCTGGGCTCGAGTGATCCTCCCACCACCTCGGCCTCCCCAGTAGCTGGGACTACAGGCACATGCCACCATGCCCAGCTCATTTTTTTGTTTGTTTGTTTGTTTGTTTTTTTGTAGAGACAGAGGCATGGGGGATGGAGGAGGTCTCACTATGTTGCCCAGGCTGGTCTCAAACTCCTGGCCTCGGGCCATCCTCCTGCCTTGGCCTCCCAAAGTGCTGGGTTTATAGGCATGAGCCACTGTGCGCAGTTTCTTTTTTATGGTTTTGCTTTTCAAAAAACATTTTGTTTAGATTTTTATATTATCATCTTCCTCAAACATTTGATTTTGAAAAATTTCAAACCTATGGAAAAGTTGCATGAAACTCTATTCTTCACCACATTTACTGATCATTAACAGTTTACATTTGCCCTTTTTTTGACATCATTTTTTTCTCCCTAAACCGGTTAAGAGTAAGTGGCAGACATTTAGATTCTTCATCCCTAAATGCTTCAGTGTGCATCTCCCGGGAACAAGGATATACTACTCTCAGATAACCACAATTCCACTAGCATGTCCAGAATTTTTTTTTTTTTTTGAGACAGAGTCTAGCTCACTCTGTCACCCAGGTTGTATGCAGTGCCGCGATCTCGGCTCACTGCAACCTCTGCCTCCTAGATTCAAGCGATTCTCCTGCCTAAGCCTCCCATGTAGCTGGGACTACAGGTGCGCACCACCACACCCGGCCAGTTTTTGTATTTTTTGTAGAGATGGGGTTTCGCCATGTCGGCCAGGCTGGGCTTGAACTCTTGCCCTCAGGTGATCCACCTGCCTCGGCCTCCCAAAGTGCTGGGAGTACAGGCCTGAGCCACGGCGCTCGGCCCCTCAGCTACTGTTTCATCTTGGTGCTTCCTACTGATGTACTCGGTATGTTAGAGTTGCACTGTCTCCCCCACCGAGTGCCGGCCCCCCAGGGCAGGGGCTTTGTCCCCTGCGGTGTCCCCTGCTCCCGGGACCAAGGCGGACGCGCAGTAAAGCGTCCTGGTGCCTGCTGGTTGCTGTCCCCGCAGCACGTGTTCTGTGAGGAGTGCCTCTGCCTGTGGCTGGACCGCGAGCGCACCTGCCCACTCTGCCGCTCCGTCGCCGTGGACACCCTGCGCTGCTGGAAGGACGGCGCCACGTCCGCACACTTCCAGGTGTACTAGGGCCGGACACCGAGGACACCCGGAAGGACGCCGAGGCTCAGCACGCCCGGACCCAGGCCTGCGCGGGCTTCCTGGAGAACAGGCCCCAAGCACTCACATCCTGCCTCTTCCCTCCACCACCGCTGACCCCAAAGCCCCGCGCCTGTCTTGTCCTTCTGACCTTCACCTTCCTCTCATTCTGTGATGTAGCGCGGGCCTCCTTCCCCTGCAAAAGGGGACGTCTTCCTAACTCAGACTCCATGCGTCTTCCTTCTCCGCCCCAAGTCAAGGACCTGAATTCCCACTCGTTAGTTATTTCCCTCCCTCCCTCCGTCCCTCCCTTCCTTCCTTCCTCCCTTCCTTTCTCTTCTCTTTCTTTCTTCCTTTTTCTTTCTTTTCTCGCTTCCTTCCTTCTTTCTTTCTTTCTTTTTCCCTCACTCCCTTCTTCTATCCCTCCCTCCCTCCCTTCCTTCCTTCCTTTCCTCTTTTTTTTTCTTCCTTTCTCCTTCCTTCCTTCCTTCCTTCCTTCCTTCCTTCCTTCCTTCCTTCCTTCCTTCCTTCCTTCCTTCCTTCCTTCCTTCCTTCCTTCTCTCTTTCTCTGTTTCTGTCTTTCTCTTTCCAGGCTAGAATGCAGTGGCACAATCTCAAGTCACTACAACCTCCGCCTCCTAGGTTCATGCAATTCTCCTGCCTCAGCTTCCCAAGTAGCTGGGATTACAGGTGCCCACCACCACACTTGGCTAATTTTTGTAATTTTTAGTAGAGAAGGGGTTTCACCATATTGGCCAGGCTAGTCTCCGATTCCTGACCTCAAATGATCGGCTCGCCTCAGCCTCCCAGAGTGCTGAATTACAGGCATTAGCTACCACACCCTGCCTCATTTTTTTTCTTTTCTTTTTTTTTTTTTTTTTTTTTTTGAGACAGGGTCTGGATCTTCACCCAGGCTGGAGTGCAGTGGTGCAATCACAGCTCACTGCAACCTTGAACTCCTGGACCCAAGCGATCCTCCCACTTCAGCCTCCCAAGTAGCTGGGACTACTCTTGCATGCCACCAGGCCTGGCCAACTTTTTTTTTTTTTTTTGTAAGTAAAGGCAAGATCTTATTATGTTGTCCAGGGTAGTCTCGAACTCCTGGGCTCAAGCGATCCTCCTGCCCTGGCCTCCCGAAGTGTTGTGTGCTGGGATTACAGGTGTGAGTCACTGTGCCCAGTCCACTGGTTGGTTATTTTAACCTAGTACCTTGTACTTGATGCTACGGGCTGGGGAGGAGCCTGGAGTTCATTACCTCCCAGACAGCCCAGGCTGCAGATTAGAATCCCTGTGAACCCTGGGAAGTATTTTCTTTCTTTCTTTTTCTTTTTTCTTTTTTTTTTTTTTTTTTTTTTTTTTTTTTTTTTTTTTTTTTTTTTTTTTTTTTTTTTTTTTTTTTGTTATTATTGTGAGACAGTCTTGCTCAGTCGCCCAGGCTGGAGTGCAGTGGCATGATCTCAGCTCACTGCAACCTCTGCCTCCCGGGTTCAAGTGATTCACCTGCCTCAGCCTCTCAAGTAGCTGGGAGAACAGGCGCGTGCCACCACGCCTGGCTAATTTTTTTTGTATTTTTAGTAGAGACGAGGTTTTGCCACATTGGCCAGTCCGGCCTCAAACTCCTGACCTTAGGTGATTCACCTGCCTCAGCCTCCCAAACTGCTGGGATTACAGGTGTGAGCCACCATGCCCGGCCCGAAGTATTTTCACACTACAGATGTTGGGCCCCACCATATACCTGTAATGACATAGTGTCCCAAACACTTAGTGCACAGCAGGCACCGCAGCCAGCCCCCTGCTTGGATTACATGCTGTCATCCTCACAACAGTCTTGTGATGGGGGAGGTATGTTGGGTCCCCCATTTTACAGATGAGGAAATAGGGGCACACAGCTTGGTGTGGTAACTCTCCCAGAGTCACCCAGCATGCACAGATGGGCCGAGTTTCCAACAGAGGCCTGATACAGCTTCAGAACCCATATTTTAAAAATAATGTTTTTATTACAGATTCACTCTCCTAGGCTCAAGCGATCCTCCCACCTCAGTCTCCCAAGTAGCTGCAACTCCAGACACACTCCACTATGCCCAGCAGAGCCCGCACTCTTAACCGCCGCACTGATCTGCCTCTCAGACATTCCAGGCATGGCGTCCAGCAGACAAGGTTTTCTAAAAGCACAGGAGAGGCTGGGCGCGGTGGCTCATGCCTGTAATCCCAGCACTTTGGAAGGCTGAAGCAGGCAGATCACCTGAGGTCAGGAGTTCAAGACCAGCCTCGCCAACATGGCGAAACCCCCTCTCCACTAAAAAATACAAAAATTAGCTGGGCATGGTGGTGAGCGCCTGTAATCCCAGTCAGGAGGCTGAGGCAGGAAGAAGTGCTTGAAATCAGGAGGCGAAAGTTGCAGTGAGCCGAGATTGTGCCACGGCACACCGGTCTGGGCGACAAAGTGAGACTCCATCTCATAAATAAATAAATTCACCAGATGATTTTAATGCTCATCCTGTTTAAGAATGAGTGGTCCAGGCACATAGCATGCTAGATATGAACTATGTTGAAAACATTGAATGCTATATCCTGAAATCTACTTGTGGCTGGATCCACAGAAAAATGTAGCCCTTAAAATTCCCATTTCTGCCAGACATGGGGCCTCATACCTGTAATCCCAGAACTTTGGGAGGCCGAGGTGAGTGGATCACTTGAGATTAGGAGTTCAAGACTAGCCTCGCCAACATGGTGAAACCCTGTCTCTACTAAAAATACAAAAATTAGCTGGGTGTGGTGGCAGATACCTGTAATCCCAGCTACTCTGGAGGCTGAGGCAGGAGAATTGCTTGAACCCAGGAGGTGGAGGTTGCAGTGAGCTGAGATCGCACCACTGCACTCCAGCCTTGGTGACAGAATGAGTGAGACTCTGTCTCAAAAAATAAAAGAAAGATCAGCTTTGGCCCAGATGTGTGTACCGCTTGGTGTTCCGTCTTTATGTCTTTTCTCCTCTTTATTCTGTCATCATCCTCACTTAAGTCTCAGGCCTGTCAGCGGCTCCTGGGGACATTACCATCATCTCTGGTAGCCTTCAGAGCACATGGGACAACCCATGTTATGGATGTTTCCACCAACAAGAGTGGTAGCTTGGAGCACTGTCTCCATCTGTGCTTCTGTGATCTCTGTGACAGAGCCACTTTTCCACCTCTGAAACTCTCCCTGCTCTGAAATCTGGGATGAGATGGCACAGGTGACCACGCAGAAGCCACTGGAATCGTGCCTGCCCTATTCTCTCCCAACTCTGTTCTCTTATTGTCAACCTCAGCACAACAGGCTGGCACCAATGGCATTACAGAGAAAGCAATCTGTGTGGCTGGTGGGCAGATGAGCATGCAGGCCCCAGGAGAAATGGAGGAGCTGTGCAGCCACGTCACTGTCAGCCAGTATTAACATGTCCCCTGCCCCCCCATAGATTCAGGACATTCACTCCTGTGTGCCACCAGGCCAGGACTTTCCCCATGGCATGGCATCCCTGGCTCTCTCCTGGTACCCAGCAAGACATCTCTTCCAGGGCAGTGTAGCATCTTTCAAGCTCTGTTACTATGGCGATGGTCATGATATTACAATCCCACTTGCCTGAATAATCAAGTGGGAAGGGGAAGCGATGGCAAACGGGGCCAGGTGGATGCGGCTGCTCTCTTCTCCCTGCCCTGAGGAAGAACCAAAGGGAAGCAACAGGAACTTCTGCAACTGGCTTTTGTCGGAAAGATCATGCTGGCTGCAGATGCCCCAAAGAGGCACAAGAAATTGGAGCTGGAGAAGGCTGATCAAAGTGCAGGTGTGTAAGGAAATACATAGAACAGTCTGCTGGGAGTCAGACCTGGAATTCTGATTCCAAACTCTGCATGACTTTGGAAAGGCACTTGGCCTCCCTGTAGCCATCTCCAGCGTGACAGAACCTAATGTATTACCTGCTGGAACCAAGGAAACTAACAATGTAGGTTACCAGTGAATACCCCAGTGGTTTCTCCAATTATGCCCATGCCACCAAAACAATAAAATAAAATTCTCTAACACTGCAGATAATGAGCCATGCCTCTAACACAGTAAAGAATGTAACATGTCGGGGACACACAGGGGCAGGTGCGATGGTGTAGTTTAGGATTTTATGAATGCATGCCCTACCCTCTGGGGGAACATCCCATCTGAGGTTTTCTTCCGGATGGGGGGATTTAACTGCTGTCTTATGGAAAACGGTGTCTGGTAAGGAGTGTTCCCAACACAGGCTGCGTGGATTCCCCAAGACCAGTGCAAAAGCAACCAGGAGTCCCCTTTGGAAAAGAACAATGACACTCTCTTTTATGTATCTTTGTTCTGCAACTCATTTGTTGTAAGTAGGATTAATTATCAGGTTCACAGTATCCTGCTCTTAATATTTTATGATTCACTGACTCAAGTTCCATGAAGTCCTTAGAAATGGTCCTCTTCATGTACAAGATCTTGAGAATAATAAATGTGAGGGAATAAGAAAGGCAAGCTTTGGACTCAGGTATGACAGGTGCATCAGTTTCGAAAGAGAAGAATGATGTGCAGTGTTAGGAAGACATCCAGCCTGCTGAGACTCGAGATTAGAAGAAGGGGAGGTCAATAAAGTGAGTCCTGGAATCTTTTAGGACTTTTGCTGTGGGACAAACAGCTGCCTTTGGTGTTTTTAATGTCTCCCGAAGTACCCTTTAGCCAATAAATACCATCTGTTGATGCAACTTGGGTTTGTGTTCTTGACTCTCCTTTCACCTCTTGAAGCCAAGTGTTTTAGATCAAAGGAGAAGAAGCCCTTCACGGAGTGGGTGCTTGTCTTATGTTGGTTTCTCTTAAAGCAGATCCTATTCAGATGCATGTGATTTATTACAGAAGTGCTCCCCCGAGAAACCAGTAAGGGAATCATGAGTGAAACAGAACAAGGAAGGGAAAGAAGCCAAGCTCTGGCGAAGCCCAGTCTTAGATCCCCCAGGGAGCTCGGGAATGTAAGCTGTATCTCAGAGTTTGTCCCGCCCCACAAAATACACATCAGTTAATCCTTGGCACTGGGTTGATGGAAGGACCTCCAAGACACTTCAGATTCTCCCCAAAGGAGGCCCCACTGTCCAAGGGCAAGCCTCGGAAGGTCTCAGATACCAGCAAAGCACACGGAACTGCAGGATAGGAACCTGGCACAAGGGATCAGAAAGGGCCTCCGAGGAGCACCTATAGTGTCTACTACAGGGCTAACTAGAGGTTGTGCAGACCAGGAATGTATAGGCTGATTCAAGAAGGGTTTTCCAGGGCACCATATTATGATAGATAATTAAATGTAGAATAACAGCACAAGGTGACACTACATGCCTCTAAAGGCAACATTATGACACCGGCCACGAAAATATCGTCAGGCCTAACTTTTGGGTTGCTGTCAAGGTTAAGCACAGTGGCTCACACCTGTAATCCCAGCATTTTGGAGGGCCAAGGTGGGAGGATCGCTTGAGCCTGGGCGGTAGAGGCTGCAGTGAGCCGTGATCATGCCATTGCATTCCAGATTGGGCGACAGAGCAAGACCCTGTCTCAAAAAGCAAAAAAAAGAAAAGAAACCAATTCAAATATGACTTAAGCAAAAGAAAGACTTTATTTGGTTTATGAAACTATGGGCTTCAGGTACAGCTGGATTCAGAGACTCCCGGTGATGATACAGAATTGTGTCTCTTGGCTGGGCACAGTGGCTTACTTTGTAATCCTAGCACTTTGGGAGGCTGAGGGAGGTGGATCACTTGAGGTCAAGAGTTCCAGACCAGCCTGACCAACATGGAGAAATCCCCTCTCTACTAAAAATACACACACACACACACACACACAACATAGCCAGGCACATGGTGGCCCACACTTGTAATGCCAGCTACTCAGGAGGCTGAAGCCCAAAAATCATTAGAACCCAGGTGGTGGAGGTTGCAGTGAGCCGAAACTGCGTCACCGCACTCCAGCCTGGGTGACAGAGTGAGACCCCCTCTCTGAAAAAAAAAAAAAAAAGAATTGTGCTCTCCATCCCTCAATTCTGTTTTCCTCTGAGACAGTCTGATATTCAGGCAATTGGACTCATGTGGTGGTAACGGGCAGCCGTTCTGTGCTTATATTCTAACAGCTTAACAACCCCAGCAAAGAGAACATCTGCATCCCGAAAGCTTCACCCAGAGTCCCCTGACTCACTCTCATTTGTTTGCTCTCAAACCAATTACTTTAGCCAGTGAGATGTGGAGCACCGGCCAGGCCTGGGTCAGCTGTCGAGCTCTTGAGGTAGTGAGAGGATGGAGTCAGCCCCTCTAAGTCATGTAGACTGCAAGTGGGGCAGGGCTGGGTGTCCAAAGGAAAAGAGAAGGTCTGGTATCTAAAAAAACAACCTGGGCAGGGCCCAGTGGCTCACACCTGTAATCCCAGCACTTTGAGAGCCCAAGGCGGGTGAGTCACCTGAGGTCAGGAGTTCGAGACCACCCTGGCCAACATGGTGAAGCCCCGTCTCTACTAATAATGTAAACACCAGCCAGGCATGGTGGTGCACACCTATAATCCCAGCTACTCAGGAGGCTGAGCCAGGAGAATTGCTTGAACCAAAGAGGCAGAGGTTGCAGTGAGCCAATATTGAACCACTGCAATCCAGCCTGGGCAATGAGAGCAAAACTCTGCCTCCAGAAAAGAAAATCTGTACTCAACCTCCCATTCTTAGGATGACATTAGAACCCTGAGTTGTCCACAGTTGGAGACATCAATCTGCAGGCTCATTGGCTTGTCCACGGCATACCATGCATAAATTATGGTTGTGTGCATTGACCTTGAACTGTCGAGTAAGTTTCCCAAAGCTGTTGCCCAACCCAAGGGCATTCTTTAGGCCAGTCCTTCCCTGCGGGGGAGCAGGTGTTCTTAGGAATTAGAGGAGGGAAGGAAGAGTGTGGCCTTCTGCCCGAAGGAATGTTGGGGCATGCAGGAGCCAGGGGCAGGGATCCTGTCCTTGTTGTGTGACTGGGCACTCCCAGAGTCTGTGAAGGCCAGCCTTCCCAAAGGAAATGAAAATGCAAATGTCTTTGGCTAGAAGTGCACAACCAATTTTTTAATAAAGTCATTACAAATATGTACAAAGCGTCTCCAAGGTATGAAATTGCTCTTACAAAAGAGCACGACAACGTCAGAACCAGCAGTGTCAGAACCCAGAACGGAACGTCCCCAAGCTTATTGCCTCTCTGGCTAGGCCAGAGGCCCCACCAAGGTTCTCCAGATACCCTTCCAGCCATCCCTGCCATGTGCACGGGCTCCTTGGCACTTATAGTGCAAAAGACCTTGGGGAGAAGGAACTTGGGAGTTCAGGTTGGAGAAGAGCTTAGGAAGGAGGTAAGAAAAGCTTCTCATGTCTTAGGAAATAAGTTATACAGGCCTTATTTGCAAATTCCATGCACCTCCCTGGGACCTTATAGAAACCAGGAGCACAGGGGTAGGGCAGGAGTAGATAAAATCCACAACGAAACCAACCAGCCTGTCCTTGAGTGTCCCCAGAGGTGACACTTTTTCCAGTGGACCTAAGTCAGGCTCCTGGCTCTCTGCGGGACCAGGTGCTGGTGCTCACCCTCCATTTAGCAGTGCCGTGGAATGACCTCATGAAGGAATCCAGTGGAGCAGAGCAGTCAGCTCATCAGCCTTGGGGTCCCATGGACTCGAGTCCAAATCTTGTCTCAGGTACTTCGCTGGTGGTGTAGCCTTCAGCTAAGTTGCTTAACCTCTCTGAGCCTCAGCTTCCTCCACTATAAAATGGGAACGATAACAATACTATATGCTAAAGTGGGTGTGAGGCACCGTGGAGGGGAAGACAGGTAAAGCACATCACCCTGTGCTTGGGAGTGGCGAGCATGCCAGGAAAGGTAGTTTTGATTATTATGTAAAGCAGCAAGGACCAGTCTGTTCATGCTGGAAATGAGATTGCAGGCTTTTTAACTGCCTTTACCAGATAGCAGGGCTCTCAGTAAATACTATGTAACAATCTGCCAGCAAGGCTTGGGGTCACAGTGGTGACCTGACAAATCTGTTAAACATTGTGAACCAGACTGGAAAGGGATATTTCACGTCATCTGTTTCCAAGCAGGACTGCCCCTCCACCATCCATAAGTCAAGTCACTTCTGCAATGGAATTCTACGACCTGGCACATTGTAGATGCTCAATAAATAGATACTAAATGAATGAATGAAAAATTGAAAAATAAATTTACAGCTTAAGCTTTAAAATGACACTTTGACATCAATTTCCTCCCCTTATAGAACTTTCAATCAGCTCCTATGGGACTAAGCAGAGTGTCTAGCCGGTCCCCCAAACCCGTAACCAGTTTCTGACCTCCAGAAAAGAAATAGGTATTGACACAGAGCAACAAAATCTGTGTTCTGGTCAATGCAACTTGTAATACCAGGAGGACACTCAAAAAGTCCACAGTGGTGAACCAGCGTCCCTAAAAGATACTTGTATAGGAGGCGGGTGGGTGATGACTCCTCTAATGCCCCAGCATGGGAGAGTGATGTTGTATCACTGTCCGAAACATAATAGAACAGGAGATCAGCTACATACATTGTGAAGACCAGTCACAGTTTCATTTTTCTGTGACAGTCTTGTTTAAGTCATCCTTTCCCCTCGCCATAAAAACAGACAAGAATCAAAATAAGAAGTGGAGGCTGAGCACGGTTGCTCACACCTGTAATCCCAGAACTTTGGGAGGCCAAGGCGGGTGGATCACTTGAGGCCAGGAGTTCAAAAACCAGCCTGGCCAATATGGTGAAAGCCCCATCTCTACTAAAAATACAAAAAAATTAGCTGGGCATGGTGGCGGGTGCCTGTAATCCCAGCTACCCAGGAGGCTGAGGCAAGAGAATGGCTTGAACCTGGGAGGCAGAGGTAGCAGTGAGCTGAGATCGCGCCACTGCACTCCAGCCTAGGCAACAGAGTGAGACTCTGTCTCAAAAAAAGGAGAAGAAGAAGTGGAAAAGAAGTCCCCAGTATCCAAATGAAGGCAGTTTAAACAAAATTGAAAACAAAACAAGGAAATGGGCTCTAGGAGATGGGCACGGCCTAGGACCATGGACAGCAGCCAGTGGGGTAAGTGGGCTCCCCAGAGAAACTTCGTACTCAAGCTACACCAATAACAAGGAGAATAGGAAATGGACCTCCAAATTTGAAGAGATTGTATCTGTTTGTGGGGGATCCGGTTGGGGGTGAGAAGCTTCCAAAAAGGACTGGATCTCATTCGGAGTGTTGAAGTCCTGGGGGCTCCAGTCCCTGAGGTTCCTGGCTCCCCACTCTGAGAGCAAGCAGCACCATCAGAAAGGAAGAGGCAAAAGTCTCTTCATCTCATTATGCAGCAAGCTACCTAAACGATGATCTCAGAGGCCTCCCTCTGCTTGTACGGACGGACACACACACACACACACACACACACACACACACACACACACACACACTGCTGTCTGCTGAAACCCGATATGAGGTCTTTTTTAAAATTTATTTCAAAGCCTCCCTCCCTTTCTCTCTCTCTCTCTCTCCACAGACGCTCTGCAGTGAAGCTAATCAAAATCAATGACTCCTTGGCAGCCAGAGAAAAGTGAGGGGGTTGGGGAGAGGGAGGGATGTTGCCAGCACTTTGCACACTATCGAAATATTTTTTAAAAAACAAGAACCACCCCACTATCTCATGCAATCCAAGTAATGCAACAGGAGAGACGGTGGAGACAATATATACATATGTATCATGCTTCAATTTCCTAATACAAATGTCCATCAAGAAGTCAAATCTCATATAAAAACAAGCATTAAAAACAACCCCTTGTCAAAAATCGGGGCAGTCCAGAAGTGCACTCCAATGAATGATGTGCAAGAAAAGGCCAGGATTCAATAAATACACGGTCTCTAATAAAACAGGAGAATATCTACAAGGGACTTGGCTGGGAAGCTCTATTAGGTGGTAATGGGTGCCCCAGTTCTCTCAGCAAAGTGGCTTCATTGAAATCAAAATCACCCAAAATGCCAACCCCAGCATTCGGAATTTGGATCCTCCAGGGGAAAACATCAAAAGCCAGTAGGCAAGTCGGGGTTGAAAAAGGGATCCTCTCACCTTTCACCTTCTCCTGTGTCTAGGTGGTCAGCATGCCCCCATCACGATCTTGAAGATACAGCCTTAAGCAGAGAACTGTGATTGGATACAACTGTGTAGTCATTGAAGCCCCTCCCCAGAAAATGGGGTGAGCTGGAAAGACCCAAGTCTCTGGCTAAGAAAGTGATGAAATAGAAGCAGAGACTATATTACTCTAATGAATTTGCCTTCTCTCAGTTTGTGGCTTGGTGGGAATATTGCCCGCTGCTCTCTGCAGCCCCCACCTAACCAGGGTCCCCTACAAACATCAACTGGGGGGAGGGTACGAGTGATGAGGAGAAACAGGTTCTCCCAAAATAAGGGTTCTTTTTTTGCTTTGCTGAGTGCAAAGCTGAGGGGTGGGGGAAACTTCCCTCGAATTCAGCAGCCCTAGGGTTGCATTTTTTTAAGGGCTATTTAGGAAAACGTAAGGAATGGATTTTTAAAAGAAGACGGAAAGAAATCCAGCTCCCAGCTTGCAGCAGCACTGAGAGGCTGTACATTCTAAAGGACCTAGTCGTTTACAGCAAAGCCTATGGGGCGATGATTCCCATTTCAGCCGCATCCACTGTAACAAACGTGGATCCCACTGCTGGCTTCTTAGAACTGGAGAGGTGTCTGCTAAGCAGCCTGCTGGACCCTCTGTCTGTAGCTACCAGGTGGTGACCTGCAAATCCAGCCTTGGAGAAGGACTGTCCGAATCTACAGCCTGACACCTTGCCCCCTCAGCTTTGAAAATGGCAGTGTGTGGTAACTTGCACAGAGGAAGAATACCTGCTTATGTTGGATTTTTTTTTTAATGAAAGCAAAAAATAATCACTGCTCCCTGAAGAGTCTTTACAGCCAAGTCTCTGTCCAGCACACATCTTTTTTTTTTTTTTTTTTTTTTTTGCCCTTCCAGAAACTTCTGAAAATAGTAGCTTATCCTTGGGGGGGAAAAATCAGACCTCTGTCAATCAGTGAGATGCTGGTGCATTTCATTTCAATGGCCTGCTCCGTCCCCCAACGTTCCCTGGTTATAAATCATCTTTGACCAGAATGTAGCCATTTCTTGGCTCTTTAATCCATAAAGCCTAAGCCCTGAAACCCCCCTGGGGAGTGGAGGAGGCTGTGGGCTGAACTCTGAGGACACTTTTGTGGGGGTGGGGGAGACAGCAACCAAGTCATGCATGAAGTCAGCTTTCTGCCTCATAACCAGCAAGTCTCTCAATGCCATCCTCCCTCCTAGACCCCAGGGTTTGCTCCAAACCACCTCTGGATATTCGTCCCCATGTAGAGAAAGAGAAGAGACTCTCAAGTGGCGCTTTTGCAACTTGTCCCTTAAAAAAAAAATCCAAACAGCAAAATAGAAATTTCTCTTGTCCCCGGCTCTTCCAGGTCTGTCAACAGAATACCACAGCAGCACCAGCAGGAACGCACTTAGCACCAGCAAAATTTTAAGTGAAGCACCAGAGACACAAAAATCCCATTTCTCTCGACATGACAGTGGAATCTAGCGATCCACCTAGGAAAGTACGGAGGGAGAGGCTAGGACGTGGCAAGAAGTGGAGGCATCCCAGACTGCTCCTACACAACTGGCCCCAAGTCTTCACTTTTTTTTTATATATCATGCCTTTTGCACTGTTACCTCTCATTCCACCAGCATCTATCCCCAGGGAGTTGGCGGATGCCGGGGCTATTTCCCACCAGTCTTTGCAAATAGTTTCTAAGTACACAGCAGGCATCTCTCTTCTGGCGCCCCAGACATTACAGAATATCAAAGTTCACATCGCAAGGTGCAGAAAAGGAAGGCGACCACGTCCTCAACAAGGCATGCACTGATACGTAATATTCATATTTTCTTTTATATATATAGAGAGAGCTGTATGTAAATAGCATTGGGGTGTCTGTTTCTGCAGCTGGATTTCCAAAGGGCTTCCCCAGTCCCATTCTGTGTTTCTACGATCGCTCCAGGCGCTGTCTTTACTCTCCACTTCCTTCTCGAAGTGCCAACCACGGCCTTTCAAGCTCTGGGCTCCCCCTCTGGAAAACGGGAACCAGCTTTCTCCAAGGACACAGGGTTTTCACCAACCTGCAGAAATAAAGATTGGCATTTTGGTCAGTGCAGACAGCTGCTAGGGGTGACGTCAGTGCAGTGGGCCTCTGCACAGTCAGCCCCGGATGTCGGGAGGCTGGGGGAAGGGAGAGCTACTGGATGCAAAGCTCTGGTTTTGGAGGAAGGATGCCTCAAAAGCTAGTCTTGGCACTCCTCCCCTTACCAGAGTCTCTGTCTTTGTAGCAGCCTTCCCCAAATAGACATTTGTGCACACACACACACTCCCCTCTCTGCTTTTAGACCTAGATATTTACATAGGCATCCTCAGAGATTTTTTTAAAAAGAAGAATCTAGAGCCACATGACCTTTTTGCTTCTCTAAATTCAGGACAGGACCTTCCTCTATTCATTTCATAGACTCAGATTCAAAAGAGAGTTGTAGGGCAGTCTCTGTTCTCTTTCGTTTGTTCGTTCATTCATTCGTTCATTCATTCGCAAATATGCCAAGTGCCATACTAGGGGCTACAGATTCAGTGATTTAATTATTGCCTTTGAGGGGCTCAGAGCCAACAGGGAGATGGGAAGAAACAGATAATGATAGTCCCGTGTAAAGAGCATATGCAATCCGGGAAAACGTGATCTATGGAAGACCAGGGGCAGGCGGCTCATAAGGGAGACAAAGAAAACTCAGCAAGAGCGGCAGGCCACTGCTATTGAAGTGTGCCAGGAAACTAACCGGGATAGGAAAATGAGGCATCCCAGGCAGGGCAGAAGAACCAGCCCATATCCAAGAGCATCTAAAACAGAAGGCACAACATGTGTGCACAAATGCTCATGGCAGAATTACCCATAATAGCAAAATATGGAAACAACCCAAATGTCCATCAACTGATCAATAAACAAAATGTGGTCTATCCATACAGTGGACTATTATTCAGCCATAAAAAAAGGAATGAAGCATTGATACTTGAAGATGGATGAAGCTTGAAGACATCATACTAAGTCAAAGAAGCCAGACACAGAAGGACACATATTGTGTGATTCCGTTTATATGAAATGTCCACAATAGGCAGATCTTCTGAGACAGAAAGGAGAATGGGAGTTGCCTAGAGCTGGGTCGGATGGGAAGAATAGGGAAGTGACTGCTCATGGGCACAGGGTTTCTTTTAGGGAAACAAAAATATTCCAAAGTTGACTGTGAAGATGGCTGCACAATTCTGTGAATATACACATCATCACTGACTTGTACACCTTAAAAGGGTAGGTGTTTTTTTTGTTTGTTTTTGAGACAAGGTCTCGTTCTGTTGCCCAGGCTGGAGTGCAGTGGTGTGATCTCGGCTGACTGCAACCTCCACCTCCTGGGTTCAAGCAACTCTCCTGCCTCAGACTCCCAAATAGTTGAGACTACAGGTACACGTCACCATGCCCGGCTAATTTTTGTATTTTTAGCAGAGACTGGGTTTCTCCATGTTGGCCAGACTGGTCTTGAACTCCTGACTGCAAGTAATCCACTTGTGCTCCCAAAGTACTGGGATTACAGGCGTGAGCCACTGTGCCCAGCCTTAAAACGGTAGATTTTATAGCTATAAGTTAGCGGGGGTGATAAGAACATTTCACACATGACTCTGAAGCAGGTGGCATAAGAATGACCATGTGAGTAATACACACCAAGTGGTATAGGAGAGAAAGTGGGAGGAAGATCACTTTATGACTTCTGGGTTTGAAAAAGTCTGAGATGTTGACTTGTATGAACTGTACCAGCTGGTACCCTTGACTTCTGGCTTCCTTCTGAGTTTGACCAACAGGAGGCACTCATGGGAAAGTAAGATTGGGTGTCTGTCCCCAGCTCCCCTCCCCCTAGTCAGAGGTTGGCCACAGCCACTGCCTGGACTCTGGTACAGTGACACCCTCCTAGGGACTCCAGGTCCCATTTCCTTTCCTGGCACCAGGCCAGAGTGATAACAGCTCCTCTCTATGGCCAAGCCTGGGGTACTGCATTCACCCTCGATGGTTTCCAAAACCCTGCCCACGTCTTTGCCATTGAACCTTTCTTAAATTCTCCTCTGGTTACTAAGTCTAGAAATACTCTCTGCCTCTTCCTTGGCCCCTAACCGATACATCTGATTGCATGAAAGAGATGAGTCATGAACATATGGACCCCACAGTCTACGTCAGCTGACAGTCACAAGGACCCAAATCAGTGATTTCAGACCTTTTGCTTTTTTTTTTTTTTTTAAGAAACTGGGTCTCGCTCTGCCACTGCGCCATCATAGCTCACTGCAGCCTCAACCTCCTGAGCTCAAGCGATCCTCCCACCTCAGCCTCTAGCTGGGACTACAGGCACGCACCACCACATCTGGCTAATTTTTTATTTTTATTTTTTATTTTAGAGACAGGGTCTTGCTATGTTGCCCAGGCTGGCCTCAAACTCGTGGCCTCAAGCCATCCTCCCGCCTTGGCCTCCCAAAGTGCTAGGATTATAGGCATGAGCCACCATGCCAGGCCCATTCCCCTTCTATCTCATGAGGGCACAAACACAGTAGGAGTTCTGTGTTGTTGTGTAGCATATATTTCATAGAATATGGAATTAGAGTCATCAATCAACTCAATGGATAAATACACTGAATTGAGTTTATGAAACCAGCTTGTGTAACCCCTAAACATCACCAATGGTGTCTAGCCATCAATTTACAGAATGCAAGTCAGTGTAGCCCTGTGGCATAGCCTAAAATAATTATGTTGCCTTAATCACAGGTGAGATGGAAGGCGAGAAAGAAACACTTATTAAGTACTACTATGTTAGTGAGTGTGTGGACTTCATGCTAAGCATGGTTATCTGTACCAGACAAGGCCGGGTGCCTGCTTCAAATCTGCCTCCAGGCTTACTGGAAAGATATGCCATGCCAGAGGCCAGTACTGTAAATGACCAACGTCTGGAGGTGAACTGATGGCCCAGAAGTCAGGATGGGGTTACAATCACCAGGGAAGCTTCAGAGTGGACCCAGGATTTGATCGGGGCCTTGAAAACACACACACACACACACATTCTTTTCCCCATATTTGGAAGAAAGAAGCGTAGCTTAGGTGGGGAAAGAGGATACAGAAGACCAAGGACAGTGATAAGCATGTCTCAAACAGTGAAGCGTGATGAGCAGGGAACTGTATCAGAAAGCTGCAGGCATTGATGTCAGGTGCTATGGCTCATGCCTGTAATCCCAGCACTTTGGGAGGCTGAGGAGAGAGGATTGCATAAATCCAGGAATTTGAGGCTGCAGTGGGTTATGTTTTTTATACATAGGATTTTTTTTTTCTTTTACGAGCAGCAAGTAGTCATTGTGCAATTTAAAGCTATTTTCAAAACATCAAGTCCATCAACCCTTGTGAGCCACAGCCCCACCCTTGCGATGTGTTCCTTCAAACTTGGTTCATAAAGAATGTTCTCAGATGTTAACTCACAGCTAAAGCTTGCGGCTGAAGAGATTCATGAAATACCTTTGAAAAACACGTCACTGTTTCCATTTTTCATCCACCTGGTGGAGGGGGTGGGTGGGCAGAGAGGGAGAACCTGAACCGCAAGGTCCTGCCTCCCTGGGCTGTCGTGATGCTGTGCTGCTTTGGACACGGAAAGTGGAAGCTGAGAACCATGAATGCCACTGCAGCATTAGATGGGGCAAGAGGCTGATTCCCTTTTCCTGATGTCAGCAAAGAATTAGGACTCTTGGATTCCCTACTAAGAGGCCCAAATTTTGAATTAAAAAAATATATATATACCTTGGTAGGTCATGGTGGCTCTTGCCTGTAATTCCAGCACTTTGAGAAGTCAAGGAAGTCAGAAGTTCGAGACCAGCCTGGGCAACATGGAAAAACCTCATCGCTACTAAAAATACAAAAATTAGCCAAGTCTGGTGGTGCACACCTGTAATCCAGCCTCAGGAGGCTGAGGCACAAGAATCTCTTGAACCCAGGAAGTGGAGATTGCAGTGAGCTGAGATCATGCCACTGCGCTCCATCCTGGGCAACAGACCCTGTCTCAAATAAATAAATAAATAAAGCCTGTTTTGTTCCTGCTGTTTGCACAAGTGAGAAGTTATGAATTCAAACAGTAGAGAATACACAAATAAAAGAAAAGCCCCCTTCAACCCAACCCCTAAGCCCCACTCCACTTCCCAGAGGCAGTCAGTTGTGTAGCCGACCAGAGTATTTTCTGTGCATTTGTAGATGCTATGTCTCTTTTGGTTCTTTTTCCTACCATTATGTCCCCAGAGCCCCGCACAATGCCTGGCACATAGTAGGTGCTCAATTCATTATCTGCTGAGTGAGAGTAAGTAAGTGACAAATGAATAATGATGACAGGCTGGGTGCGGTGGCTCACATCTGTAATCCCGGCACTTCGGGAGGCCAAGGCGGGTGGATCACTTGAGGTCAGGAGTTCGAGACCAGCTTGGCCAACGTGGTGAAACCCTGTCTCTACTAAAAATACAAAAATTAGCCAGGTGCAGGTGTAATTAGCCAGGTGTAATCCAGCTACTTGGGAGGCCGAGGCAGGAGAATCGCTTAAACCCAGGAGGCAGAGGTTGCAGTGAACCCAGGTCACACCACTGCACTCCAGCCTACGAGACAGAGTGAGACTCCATCTCAAAAAAAAGATGGCAGCTTCTCAGATCTTCTATCTTTGGTTTCAGCAGGTTGATTTTGACCAAGGAATTCGGATGGTACCAGTAGTCCTAGTGCTTAAGACTTGAAAGAAAGGCTGCACATGGTGGCTTGTGCCCCTAGTCCCAGCTACTCAGGTGGCTGGGGCAGGAGGATTGCTTGAGCCTGGGAATTTGAGACCAGCCTGGGCAATAAAGACCCTGTCTCTAAAACAAACAGACCAACGAACAAGCAAAACAAAACAACGACTTGGAAGAGAAGCTTTCCATGCAGAATCCTCTTGAAAAGAAAATTGCTCTGCTCCATGTTATCCCTTAAATCTCCTTCTGTGTAGTTCGTGTTGGCCAGTTAGGAAGCTGGGCACTCGGGAGACTGGAAAGGAAGCTGGAAAGACAGCTAGGCTGCAGTGTGTGAGGAAGGAAGAGGCTGTCTGGCAGCCTCTGGAAGAAGTGTTTGCTCTCCTTGGCCTGGCCCTCTTCTATCAGTAAATAGTTACCAGTGCTGTCAGCTACTAGAACTGATGACCTAAAGTCTATGGAGAGAGACCTGAGAACTCAGAGCTCCTACCCACTAGGAAGTTATGGCAGGTGGGCCTTGGAAGCCCAACTCACTTGACTTTCAGAGGGTAAGCAATGAGAGCTGGGAAGTAGCTCAGCACAGAATCAACACACACACACACACATGCATGCACACACACATGGACACACATACACACACACACACACACACACACAAAGATCCTTCTTAAAGCAAACTGTGGCCTATAAACAATGTTGCTCATGTCCCATGTTCCACATGTTATACTATGCACATTCTTCAACCTGACAATTTCACTTTCAGGAACTTCCCTTTTTGTTTGCAAAGTTGTCCAAAGATGAATGTCCCCTGCCAGGCACGGTGGCTCACACCTGTCATCCCAGCACTTTGGGAGGCCAAAATGGGAGGGTCACTTGAGCCCAGGAGTTCCCGACCAGCCTGGGCAACATAATGAGACTCCATCTGCACACACACAATTTTTTTTTTTGAGATGGATTTTTGCAATTATTGCCTAGGCTGGAGTGCAATGGCACAGTCTTGGCTCACTACAACCTCCGCCTCCTGGGTTCAAGCTATTCTCCTGCCTCAGCCTCCCGAGTAGCTGGGATTACAGGTGTGCACCACCATGCCTGGCTAATTTTTAAATTTTTAGTAGTGATGGGGTTTCACCATGTTAGCCAGGCTGGTCTCTGGTGATCACCTGACCTCAGGTGATCCACCCGCCTTGGCCTCCCAAAGTGCTGGGATTACAGGCATGAGCCACTGTGCTGGGCCACGAACAATTTTTAATTAGCCAAGTGTGGTGGTGCACGCCTATAGTCCCAGCTACTCAGGAGGCTGAGGTAGGAAGACTACATAAGCTCAGGAGTTTGAAGTTACAGTGGGCTATGATCATGCCACCGCATATCAGCCTGGGTGACAGAGCACGACCCTGTTTCTAAAACAAAACAAAAGTTCCATCTGGGTGGGGTGGCTCACGCCTGTAATGCTAGCACTCTGGGAGGCCAAGGCAGGCATATCACCTGAACTCAGGAGTTAGAGACCAGCCTAGCCAATATGGCGAAACCCCATCTCTACCAAAAATACAAAAATTAGCTGGGCATGGTGGTGGGAGCCTGTAATCCCAGCTACTCGGGAGGCTGAGGCAGGAGAATCACTTGAACCCAGGAGGCAGAGGTTGTGGTGAGCCAAGATCGCATCATTGCACTCCAGCCTGGGCAACAAGAATGAAACTCTGCCTCAAAAAAAAAAAAAAAAAAAGCTTCTAACAACCTTGTTTACCCCACCAGAAAACAGAAAACAATGTAAATGTCCCCAAGGAAGTGACCTTATAAGGAAATCCTGGTTCATCCAAGCAATGGAACATCATGCAGCCATCAAGAAGGATGATGAAAACCTTTGTGTGTTGGCATAGGAAGAGCTCAACCACCTATTTTTAGTGAGGAAAAAGCAGGTTACAAAACAGCATGAACAGTATGAGCTCATGTATTTAAAATAGGACACGTGTGTGGGTGTCTATGCATCAAGGGAAATGCATGGGGGGCTCCCTGGAATCAGGGGTCACGAACTGAAATGCAGTGGACCCAGTAAAGGTACCCAGGAGGGTCTGGGGACACTGGAGTGTTTTTGTCCTTTCTAAAGGGGTTTCTGACACTCATCTCCAGTCTGTGTCTGCCACATGGGGATACATGTGTTAGAACACATTGTTAGATCTTTCCATTTTTCAAGAAAAACTGGAAATACAGGCTTCTACCTGAAAATGACTGATTTTTTTTTTTTTTTAGATGGGATCTCACTTTGTTGCCCAGGCTGGTCTCGAACTGCTGGGCTCAAGCGATCCCCCTGCCCCAGCTTCCTGAGTGGTGGGCACTGCAGGCACATGCCACCATGCCTGGCTAAAATGCCTGACTTTTAAGTGTTGGGGGCAAACCAAGAAGGTCAAACAGAGCTCAACTGCAAGCCAAATTCAGCTAGGAGACCACCCATTTTCACCCCTGCCTGAGACACTCAGACACTCCTACAATCATCTGGCATTTAAGCTCGCCTCTTCGGAACCCTCAGCAGCTATCTCTGGGCCTCAGGTTCTCCATCGGTACAGTGAGGAAGATGGGTTAGATGTCTCTAGTGTCCTGTCTGGCTCTGGCTAGGTTTCCAGAGCAGAGACCTTTTTGGCTCGTGGATCTTTTGAGAGTTGGATCCAAACTGTGTTTTCTGTCCCAAGTAGGGGGACGTAGAAGAGGAGGGTGAAATCAGCCAATGTTATTAGCTTAATTACTGGGTGTTCACAAATTTCCTGAGGCCTCCCCTAAATTCATTCACTCATTCATTCGTTCATTCATTCATTCATTCAGCAGTTAGTGAATGCCACTAGACCTGGGTGTTGGGATACAGTAATGGGCAAAATAGGCATGGCAATTTGCATCTTTCTGGGACCTGAAGGCCAGTGTTGCCTGGGCTAGTTCACCACAACCTCTGCCTCCCAGGTTCAAGCCCTGATCTAGTGGTTCTCTCAGCCCTGTCAGAGTGGCCTAAGTGCGTTCTTGGTGAATCACAGACTGGGGAAGACAGGATTAGCAACTGCTTTAAGCAAACGGCTCCGAAAAGTTCTGAGAGCTCCCACCCATACCATAAAGATGGGCCTACGGAATAAGCTTCTTCTTTTTTTTTTTTTTTAAGACAGGGGCTTGCTCTGTTGCCCAGGCTGGAGTGCAGTGGCACCATCATGGCTCACTGCAGACTTGACTTCCTGGGCTCAAGCAATCCTCTTGCCTCAGCTTCCCCCAAGTAGCTGGGACTACAGGTGTGCGCCACAATGCCTGGCTAATTTTCGTATTTTTGGTATGAGCCACTGCACCCAGCCTATGGACTCAATTTTACACCAAATAAGAACAACACATATCATAGGCTGTCATTCACCATTTTCTGAACATCAGCGACATGCCTTGTATACACTGGAGTAGATTACAGCAGGCTTCCTTCATGCTAGGAGCTCATTACAGATATAAAACAGAATTGGTTCTTCCAGACACTCACACATACGGGGGCTGAATCTGTGCCAGCCACTTTATATACGGTGCTCCTCCAGTGCAGATGCTATTATGATTCCCAGTTTATAGATGAGGAAACTGAGGCTTGGAAGGTAATGGGATCAGCCTAAGGTCACACAACTGGTAAATGGGAGACGGAGAAAGTTATCTGAAAGTCAACCTGACTCCAAAATTCATGTCACTTTCCATGAAGCTTCCCTGGCTCAGCATGAAGTACTGGTGAGTAAGATAAACAGTTACCAGGGTTACATTTTCTGAATCAAGCCTTAGGCTTTTTGGTCTGCCAGTAATCTCAAATATTCTAAGCCTGAGCTGTCTTTAAAAGTGGTACCTTGGCTGGGCATGGTGGCTCACATGTGTAATCCCAGCACTCTTGGGAGACCAAGGCAGACAGCTCTGGATCACTTGAGGTCAGGAGTTTGAGACCAGCCTGGCCAACATGGTGAAACCCCTTCTCTACTAAAAATACAAAAATGATCTAGGTGTGGTGGCAGGCACCTTGTAATCCCAGCTACTTGGGAGGCTGAGGCAGGAGAATCACTTGAACCCATGAAGCAGAGGTTGCAGTGAGCCAAGATAGCGCCACTGCACTCTGGCCCAGGCAACAGAGCGAGACTCTGTCTTAACAAAAAGAAAAGAAAAGAAAATGATACCTCTTCCTGAATCCATTCCAGTGACTCTGACACATCCCCATTCCTGGAAGACCTCCCTCTCCACCCATGCAAGCCACTTTGTCTTAGTTTCACCAGCATCAGTATGTTAGCATTTTACAGGGTTTATTAAGTACCACGTGCTAGCTCCAAGAATATTAGATGAACATGATCCCTGCCCCCAGGATGATAGGCACAGACAGGCAGGCGGAGAAGCTTTCCATATTAGTGACATTGCTGAGACGTGGAACCTTTCCCTGAAGTGGGGACAGGCATGCTAGGCATCATCTGCACTCCCACACTGGCCAGAGGTGTGGTTCATGAAGAACAGTCCACAGCAAGGCAACCGAGATTCAGCTGAGACCAGTCACAGCCAGCTCAAGAGCCAACAGACACTTGACATATAAAGGCCAGTGACATGGGCTGGGCTCAGTGGCTCACGCCTGGAATCTCATCACTTTGGAAAACCAAGCCAGAAAGATTGCTTGAGCCCAGGAGTTCCAGACCAGACTGGGCAACAGAGGGAGACTGCATCTTTTAAAAAAATTAAAAATTAGTGGCACACACCAGTAGTCCCAGCTACTGGAGAGGCTGAGGTGGGAGGATTGCTTGAGCCCACGTCGAGGCTGCAGTGAGCCGTGACTGCACCACTGCACCCCAGCCTGGGCAACAGAGAGACCCCGTCTCAGATAAATGAATAAAGGCCAATGGCATGAATGAGCCATGGGAGCCAACAGCAGTGTTTGCAGATCTTGACCACATGATTTTCTGCTCTAGACAACCTTTATAATAAAAGAACACTAAGTATGGTTTTTTGTTTGTTCTTATTTAAGACAGAGTCTCATTCTGTTGCTCAAGCTGGAGTGCAATGGCGTGATCTAGGCTGACAGCATCCTTAGCCTCCTCAAGCGATTCTCATGCCTCAGCCTCCCAAGTAGCTGGGATCACAGGAGTGTGCCACCACCCCCAGCTAATTTTTATATTTTTGTATTCTTTTTTTAGTAGCAGCAGGGTCTCATCATGTTAGCAGGTTGGTCTTGAACTCCTGACCTACCCCTCCTGGCCCCTGCAGAGTGCTGGGATTACACGTGTGAGCCATTGCACCCAGCCAAAAAAATGCTAAATATGTTTTGATATCAAAGTTCCATTTGAAAGCATTAAAAACTTTTTTTTTTTGATACAGAGTTTCTCTCTTGTCACCCAGGCTGCAGTGCAGTAGCACAATTCAGCTCACTGCAACCTCCACCTCCCAGATTCAAGCGATTTTCTTGCCTCAGCCTCCAACTAGCTGGGACTACAGGCACGAACCACCACACTGGGCTAATTTTTTTCTATTTTTAGTAGAGATGGGGTTTCACCATGTTGGTCAGGCTGGTCTCCAAATCCTGACCTCAAATGATCCGCCTGCCTCGGCCTCCCAAAGTGCTGGGATTACAGGCATGAGCCACCATGCCTGGCCAAAATATATATATATATATTATTACTTTTTATTTCTATTTTTGAGATGGGGTCTTGCTCCATTGCCCAGGCTGGAGTGCAGTGGCATGATCACAGCTCACTGCAGCCTCAGCCTCCCTGGGTTCAAGTGATCCTCCCACCTCAGCCTCCCAAGTAGTGGGACTACAGATGTGAGCCATCACACTTGGCTAATTGTTCTTTTTTTAGTGAAGATTGGGTCTCACTTTGTTGCCCAAGTATTGAACTCCTGGCTTCAAGGAATCCTCTCACCTGTGAGCATTAAAAAAATTTTTTTAATTCTTTTTTTTTCTTTGATGGGAGGTCTCACTCTGTTATCTGTCTAGCTTGGAGTACAGAGGTGTCATTTAGCTCACTGCAGCTTTGAACTCCTGGGCTCAAGCGATCCTTCGCTGTTCCTTCACCGGGATGGAAACAGTCTCAGTGCCCAACCACAGTGGACGGGGAATGTAAATGATGCACTAACCTAATAAATTAGAAATACAACCAAATTCTAAGAAGTGTTTCATAGAAACATATTCAAAAGTTGAATAAATGCCTGTGATCTATGGAAGTCAGGTTATAGATAATATATTTAGAGTGATTCCATGTGTTAAAGCACATATCCAGCCAGGCATGGTGGTGCACATCTATAATCCCAACACTTTGGGAGGCTAAGACAGGAGGTCTTGAGCTCAGGAGCTCATGCATCTGCAGTCTCAGCTACTCGGAAGGCTGAGGTGGGAGACGTGCTTGAGCCCAGGAGGTCCGGGCTCCAGTGAGCTATGATCCTGCCACCGCACTTCAGTCTCAGTGACAGAGTAAGACCCTGTCTCAAAAAAACAAAGTGGGGGGGGGAGAGAGAGAGGGAGAGAGAGAGAGAGAGACAGGAAGAACGAAGGAAAGAAGGAGGGAGGGAGGTTGGGGGGAAGGAGGGAAGGAGAAATGGCAGAAAGAAAGAGAGAGGGAGGGAGGGAAGGAAGGAAGGAAGGAAGGAAAGGAGGGAGGGGAAGGAAGGAGAAATGGTGGAAAGAGGAAGGAAGGAAAAAGAGAGAGGGAAGGAAGGAAGAAAGAGAAATCATATCACAAAAGGATCTGATCTGTACATGGGAAAGTACTGCTACTTTTGCTACTCAGACCTTCTCTCAAAGCTGAACCTCTTTTCCCCAGAGGCAAGACTACAGTATTTTCCAAATAGTTGCCAATGAACTTGCAATATTTTTTGTCATCAAGAAAAATTTACTTATTTTTCTGAGACAGGGTCTCACGCTGTTGCCCAGCCTGGAGTGCAGTGGTACGATTACAGCTCACTACAGCCTCCGTCTCCTGGACTCAAGCAATCCTCCCACCTCAGCCTCCCAAGTAGTTGATAACACAGGTGCGGACCACCATACCTTGCTAACTTCTTATTTTTTGTAGAGATGGGGTCTCACTGTGTTGCCCAGGCTGGTCTTGAGTTCCTGGGCTCAAGTAATTTTACCACCTCAGCCTCCCCAAGTACTGGGATTACAGGCATGAGCCACAACGTCCAGCTACTATTTTTTTTTTTTAAGGAATATTATATCAAGTTTCCCAGAGCAATTAAATTCCACCCTGTCCAAGTGTCCAGCCCATGGAGCAAAGGTTCAGTGGGGGAAAGCTCTGGGGGAAAGCAGCCATCTTGGATAAGCCAGTTGCCACTCCGCAGGAAGAGGAAGGCGCTTCCTCCTTGCCTGGCCATCCAGCAGTCACAAAAGGATGCATCTTATTGATGTGGGTTAAATCAGAAATCCCCCACTCAACAGCAGGGGCACCAGGTTAGAACAGGAAAGGAAGAGGGGAGCCAGTGCTGAGTTGAATGGTGAGAGTTTGAGGGTGATTGAAACCCAATCGATGTCCACAGTGTTCTCCAGGCACTGAGAGGGGTGGGCATGTGTGAGCTGGTTCAGGGATCAGGACCTCTCAGACCTTGGCAGGAGGTGAACTGGTTTACCTCTAAGAGGTGATAGCAGGGGCACAGCCTGGGTCTCATGTCTCTGAGTCTGGGGGCACCTGAGGGCTGTGACTGGGACTCATTCATCTCTGCATCCTTGCACCTGGGCACCCAGCCCTGGCACCAAGCTACTTGTTTTTCTTTCCTGAAATGTACTATGCAAAGTCTCACCTCCAGGCCACTGGATTTGCTCTCTCTCTTCCCAAAACACCTTTCTTGCATGTCTTCATGTAGCTGGCTCCTTTGTGTCATTCAGATCCACTATTCCCCTGGTTGCTCTTCAAAGTGGCCTTCCTTCCCTCATCACCACAGGTGAGGAGTCCCTGGGGAACTCTCTATTGTGTCACCTTTGTGTATTTGTGCTTCAGAGCCCTGAGCACTTTCTGAAACTATCTCTGTGTTAGATTGCATAACCCAAAGGTGGCCACTATAATATCTCCCATTCCACATGCTATTCCAGAACCTCACCACTCCCGCATGAGGTGGCCTCTAATTCTGCCCCACCTTGAATCTGCATCAGCTTGTGACTTGCTTCTAACCAAAGTGACTTTGGAAGCTGGGTCAGAAAAAGCAAAGCAGCTTCCCCCTACTTCCTTGGGATACTTGCTTTTGGAGACCCCATTCACTGTGTCAGAATCCGGCTGCTGTGAGGAAGCCCAAGCCACATGAAGAGGCTGAGTACAGCTGCTCCAATTGACAGCCCCAGCTGACTCCCAGTATTAACAGCCAGATATGTAAATCAGGTTGCCTCCCGACCCATGACTCCAGCCCCCAGCCATCCTGGAGCAGACAAGTCACCCCCACTATGCCCTGACCAAATTCCTAACCTACAGAATGTGTGAGCATGGTCAAATATATCAGCCTTCCATATAGATGGGTTCCACATCCACGGATTCAACCAATATTGGAAAAAATTAAATTAAAAAATAACACAATTTTTAAAAAATACATATAAAAATAATACAGTATAATTATTTGCATAGCATTTACATGGTATTGGGTATCATAAGTAATCTAGAGATGATTTGAAGCACACAGTGTGTAGGTGTTATATGCAAACACTACACCATTTTATATCAAGGACTTGGCATCCTCGGATTTTGGGATCCAAGGTGGGATCCTGGAACCACTCCCTCCCAGAAACAGAGGGTGGCTCTAGTTGTTTTAAGCAAAACTTAGTAGTTTTGGAGCAATTTGTTACACAGAAGTAGTAACAAGAACAATATTTACTTATTATGTGTCTCTTCCCAGTAAAATGTGGGCTCCACGAAAGCAGGGAACTCCACGTCTTTGTCCTTCCTGTATCCACAGTGCCCTATACATAGAAGGTTCTCAAGAATTAGCAGTTGAATAAGTGGAAGAATCTGAATTTGGGAAACAACAGTGATGATGTTGCATAGTTTCTTTTTTAAATTTTTTTCATGATGGAGTCTCACTCATTCTGTGGCCCAGGCTGGAGTACAATGACACAATCTTGGCTCACAGCAACCTCCGCCTCCTGGGTTCATGCAGTTCTCCTGCCTCGGCCTCCAGAGTAGCTGGGACTACAGGTGCACACCATCATGCCTGGCTAACTTTTTGTATTTTTAGTGGAAACAGGGTTTTACCACGTTGGCCAGGCTAGTCTCGAACTCCTGACCTCAAGTGATCCACTGGCCTCAGCCTCTCAAAGTGCTGGGATTACAGGTGTGAGCCAGCATCCCTGGCCAATGTTGCATAGTTTCTGATTCATGTAATACAGCGCAGTTATTGTACACCTACTATGTGACAAGCCAGTCGCCAGGGGCTAGAGACACTGTGGGTTAGCTTTCTATTTCTGTGAAATCCTATCACAGGGACACTAGGGAGGACCACCAAAGAAATGGAAGCCCCCACCCACCTCTCGGTATCTGCCAAACATAGATGTAAAATGCTGACTTTTCAGAAAAACTAGAGTTGTGATTGCCAAATGCAGCCAGCCCACATCTGGGGGTGTATTTCATTATCCCCGGGCGTGGCTCTTTTCCATCCACAGCTCAGTCACTTGTACTCTGGCCTCTCGCTAGGCGAGCGGATGACTCCAGACAGGGACCATGTGGCAGGAAGGCTGCCTGGTTCTGCACATCTGGCCCCTTCCCGGGGGGTTCCTCCCCAACAGCTGTCCTCCCCAGGCTCCCTCGCCAAGCAGAAGGCCAAGCTTTCAAGCTCTAAAAGTAATTCTGGCAGGGGTGCTGCGGGCTGGGAGGGAGGCCTGCGGGATGCGCCTCCAGGTTTAACCACTTAATCCCCAAAGTACCTGCCAAGAACCAGTTAGCATGTCTGGCTGGCTGTCCAGGCCGTCATTAATTCATTAAAGCAGGCTCCCGCTGGCCCATTATCTTCCTTGCCACTGACCACGTCGCCTTATGGGCCTGCAGAGTCCCCCTCTCTCCCCTTCCCCTGCTCTCAAAGCAGGATTCTACCCAGCCCTGGCCCCAACTCCCAGGCAGATTCCTCGGCTCCATTCTCTCTCCCTCCCTGCCCCCTCCCCAGGCACTCTTCTCCCTCCCTCCCACGCCTACGCCAGCCAACCCTCACCATAAAGCGTCTTTTGTTCCCTCTCCCCTGTATCTTTGAGTATTGACTGGTTAAATCATACCCATCTCCTCCCGGCCTCCCCAGCCTCAGAGGAGCTTCCCCTGGGGCTCTGGAAGAAAGGGAATTTCACTTGTGCAGGAATTCGCTGTGCACCACCCCGTCTGCTTACTGCCCCTATCTCCTCTTCCCCTGCAAGTCATGGGGTGAGGGGCACTGTGTGCCCTCAAAGACGGAAACTCCAATTCCACTGGGGATCACTTAGGTGGGTGCTCTCTGCCCTGGCTTCCCCTTTGAAAGAAAAAGAATGGCTCTGACCATTTCATGACATCCTCTGTTGAGTGAAGTTAAGACACAGACACTGCACTGGACACCTTTTTTTTTTTGAGACAGGGTCTTGCTATCCTCTAGGCTGGAGTGCAGTGGTGTGATCTCAGCTCACTGAAACCTCTGCCTCTGGGACTCAAGTGATCCTCCCGCCTCAGCCTCCTGAGTAGCTGGGACTACAGGTGCACACCACCATGACCCGCTAATTTTTGTATTTATTTATTTATTGTTTGTACAGATGAGGTTTCACCATGTTGCCCAGGCTGGTCTTGAATTCCTGGCCTCAAATGATCCGCCCACCTTGGCCTCCCAAAGTGCTGGGATTACAGGATTGAGCCACTGCGCCCAGCCTGTACTGGACCCTTTAGATGAATGTTCTCTTATCATTCTCCCAATAACCCTGGATACAGCTCCAATTTACAGATAAAGGTGCAGAGAGGTAATGGTTCTTTTTCAAGGCCACGCTGTCAGCAAGTGGCTGGGCATTGAAGAGTCTCTTAACCATTATTCTCTCCTGACCCTCCTGGCACTGATTTCCCAGAAGGGCAGGCAGGAGTGGTGTGGAATTGCCAGCAAAAATAATGGCAAAATGTTGACTACCTTGGGAAAGAATGATAGTAAATGCACAGTAATAATCATGATGGCTCACATGTATATGTAGTTTTCTAGAGCTTTCTGTATATGAATTCATTTAACCCTCTTAATAACATGCCTATGCATTAAGTACTATTATTATCCCCATTTTACATATGGGAAAACTGAGTCTTGGGTGTTTGTTGCTGTTTGTTATTTTCTTTTAAATGACTTCTGAGAAACATATTGATGGCTCGCAGGAGAGGCTCAAAACAGGTATGCTGAAAATACAAATATATATATACATATATACGTACACACATACATACATACATACATACAATTATTATTATTGTTGAGATGGAGTCTCACTCTGTCACCCAGGCTGGAGTGCAGTGTGAGATCTCGGCTCTTCGACATTCACTTCTCGGCTCACTGCAACCTCTGCCTCCTGGGTTGAAGAGATTCTCCTGCCTCAGCCTCCCGAGTAGCTGGGATTACAGGTGTGCACCACCATGCCCAGCTGATTTTTGTATTTCTTGTAGAGATGCGGTTTCACCATACTGGCCATGCTGGTCTCAAACTCCTGACCTCAGGTGATCCCTCTGCCTTGGCCTCCCAAAGTGCTGGGATTACAGGTGTGAGCCACCCTGCCTGGCCTGTATGTTGGAAATATTGATCCTGCGTATAGCTGAGCACACCCTTGAAACCTACGAGAATTGAAAGTGGTGGTTCCCACCCTATATGGCTGGCACAGGCCTCCCTCAAACCTCAAGCTGTGAACATTCCCCTTTCTCCATTAGAGAAGGGAAAGTGGAGTGCACCCCATACCCAGCATAGAACACAACAAACTGTCTTCCTCCAGTAAATTTTCTGTCCCTTCTACTTAACTTACCAGAGCTGGGAAAAAATGGGTTTCCCCAGATTGAACTAAAAGCCTGAGAAAGGCCGAGCCTCTGGTATTCTGAGGTCAGATGTAGGCTGCAGGGAGAGAACCTGATCCTGGCCAGTGCAGGGAGCCCCAGGACGGGGAACCCGCGCTGGGAGCGCAGGAAGGCGGGTGGTGGGCAATTCTACGAATGTCCCGAGGGTATGAGGGGCGGCGCTGGAGGGAAGCCGCACGGGGCATCCTGAGGTCAGGGCGCCAGAGCCTGCAGAACCCTGGAGGTTGTGGCTGCTGGGGACGCGCGGGCGCGACACAGCAGGTAGAAGAACGCACAGGTGTGGGAAGACGGTGTCTCAGAGTCAGGGCGCAGCACTGGGGTAGAAGTAACTCTGGGGTAGAAGCCGAGGGAGGCGGGGGAAATAAACTCCGCAGCGACAATTACTTGCTGCTGCCCCCCAACACCGATGCAAAACAGCGAAACCCCTCGCCGCCGCCCTCCCCTGCAGCGCAGGCCCCAGCTCCCCAACTCCTCCCCTGCGCTCCAGCGCAGAGCGGCGCACTCCGCCCGCCCCGCCTGCAGCCTCCTCTTTCGGGACCCGGGCGGGTTCACACCCCTGACACACACACTGGCAAACAGGAACACTCAGGCTCCGGCCCGGAGTCCTCCGCCTCCCGGCAGGGGTACCTGACATCCCGCACGCCAGGTCCCGGGAGGGGAGCGCTTTTCCAATCTCCTGGACGACAGAACCAATGAAAGCCGCGTCCCAGTCCTCTCCCCATTTCTATTTGATTTTACTCCCTTCCTCTCTTGCCTTCGAATTCACTTTTCAGTTGTCTTGCAACTTGTTCTCCAGGCAGTTTCTTTTTCTCCACCCTCCCCAAACTTCTTGTCCCTCCCCGTCTCGTCGCCTGGTTTTCCTCTCCCTCTTCGCCCACTTTTTTTCTGCATCTTCCCAAATTTCACGCTTTGAGCTTTGCGTCTGTCGCTCAACTTCCTTTTTCTGCTCCCTGCGATCCATCCAAAGTGTTCTTCCCGTTCCTGGGATTGGGCAGCCTCAGCCTGGCCCCATTCAGTCGCGGGAGCCCCCGGCCTCTCCAGCTGGAGGGGGAAGAAGGCGAAGAGAAGTGGATGGGACCCCCGGCGCCGGGGAGCCCGGCAGAGTGCGCCCCGAAGCGCTCACTTCTCTTCGCCAGCGCCCAGGCTGCGCGGGCCCACGCGACATCTGTCGCCTGCGGTCCCGGCTCACACCCCGCGCACCCCCGCAGCTCCCTGGGCGCTGCCACCCCCCACGCTCCGGCTGCCGCCTTTCCCCTCGCCTTCAGGCGCCGCTCCAGCTTCCCAGGGTGTCTACGGCGCGCGGCGGGGCTCGGCGGCGGGGACCCAAGGGCGGCTGGCTGTATCACCTTCGATCTTCACCTTCCGGCCCTAGACCCATCTATGGTGAACTCGGCTTGATTCTCTCCAGCGTCATTCTCTGCAGCGCTCCTCGCTACTCCAGGAGCCAGAGTAGTAAGGCGATGCTTACACTGTGCTTCCTCAAAGCGCCTAGCACAGTGCCAGACGCACAGCTAGGGCACAATAATTTCCCCACCCCAAGAGCCTAGAACCTTCCTCCCACTGACACCAGCCACACTAGGCGCTCAATACCCACGTCCAGTCCTAAGCTCTCAAAACGTTACCTCCCTAAACAGTGCCCAGCATCCAGAAGGAGCTCAGTAAATGTTCCTTCCTTAAGGCTTCCCATTGAGTTTCCCCAGAAGCCTCCTATTCCAGTCCACTCCGAGGGCGTCGCCTTCCCATCTCAGCTACAACCGTCTGGGGAGAAGGAGGCCAAACTCCTCAAACAGGACACCTCACTGGCGAAGGAGCGAAGTTGGCAGAGAAAATTTGCAAATGCGCGGGGCTTGGGGTTGAAGATTGGGCCAGCCAGAAAAAAGGAAGTGGAGGAAGTCTCGAGATGCGATCGGGGTGGCAGAGGATGGGGATCAGAGATTGGAGAAGTGACACTTAGGGAGAAGAGGTGGGAGCAAAGGTGAGGGAGACGGAGTCGACTCCGGAATGGCAAGAGGCTGGAAGAGGACAGGGGACCTTTCTTGAAACTGCGACAGATTATAAGTATTTGGCGTAGCTTACAACTACATTCTCATAGCACGCACACTTTTTACTTGCATTGTGTGTTTATTTGCGGGGCTGGTGGGGATTATCTAGGCTGAAGTCCTCCGCAAGCCACCGAGCTCTAAGGAAGTAAGAAGCAAGATGCGCCTAAGGACTCGGAGAGATGGGGGCAGAAACGGTGGACCTGACGCTTGGAAGGAAAGACGGGGCTGGGTAGAAGAGCGGGCCGGAGGCGCTTGCAAGCGAAGAGAACAGAGGAAGAAGGGGAAGAGAAGAGAAGAAAGCCAAACTTGCCGCTCTCCCGCTCCTGGGCCAGCCCAGCGCCTCCAGTGCCCAGCTGCCGCGCCCTGGCTCTCGCTCGCCCGCTCGCGTACCTGTTGCTCGCTCCGGCTGGGTCTCGGCTCCGGCCCCACCAAGAAGCCCCGCGTTCCTACAAGTTCCGCCTGCCGAGCAGCCAGGCCGCCAGCGCCGCCACCTGCGCGGCCGCGCACAGCCAGGGCCAGTAGGTGGGGAGCGCGCCGGGCGCGGGCGCCCTCCGGCTCCGCGCGCGGCGCCGCCGCATGGTGCGCTGGTGCAGCTCGTCGCCGAGCGCCTTGAGCCGGGCCGCGGTGAGCTGCGCGGCGGACGAGCGCAGCCCCAGGCGACCCGCGCTGCAGGCGCAAACGGCCGGGGGGCCGCGGCCGCGGTGCAGGGGGCACGGGCACATGACCGCTGGCCTCGCTCCCGCCCCGCGCTCGGGCCGCCCCTCGCCTCCTCTCCCTCCGGCCTCTGCGCCCGCCGCTGCCGCGCTCCAGCCGCCGGGGGCCTCCCCTGGACACCAAGTTTCTCCTTGTGTTGTGCGTTTGTTGTGCTGACGGCGCTATTATTAATTAAAGTGTCACATGGTGGAGGGGGGCGGGGAGGGGGGTTACATCATCCGGCCCCCGGGGGTGGGGGGGGCTGCAGGCAGAAGAAACCGAGAGGTAACTTTTAACCCTAGCGGCGCCGGCAGCGAGGGGGCGCGCGGTTTGGGAGACGGGGAGCGCGGCGCGGGGCGACGGGAGAAGGCGCCCCGCGGCGGAGGTCCCGAGCTTTGAGGGTCTCGGGGGACCCCCGCGGAGGCGAGGGAAGGTTGTTCTCCTTCCCCTTTTCCTGAATTCAGCTCGAGTTCCGATTTGGCGAGGGAAGCAGCCTTGTTTGCCGTTTTGGATGAAGCTGATACTGAATTCGGCTGCCTGATTCAAAAATATTCCGAGGCTGTTGTTTTGTCTGGGGGAGGTGGGTGGATTCAAAATCTTGTGGAAGGGCCAGATCACACCTAACTTGCCTCGTTTTAGGTCTGACGGCACCTGTAGGCTTTCCGCCTGGCCCTAACGCGCCCCCAGCGCCCGGCTAGAAACCCTGACGTAGGCGCGGTGGGAGGTTGGAGGGGTCGGTCCTGAGCTCGCGTGGGGCGCGGACAGAGGCTTTCTCGCCGCCAAACACCTGCACCCAAAAGACTCTCACAAGGGGCTTTCTAAAGGGAAACTTCTCGTCTGCTTTCTTTGTGACATTATTTTCCTAATGGGGTTACAGTTTTCTGCGACGATCCCGATTTATGTGCAGTAGAGACCCTAAGGGGTCGGCGAGAGGAGGGGCGCGGGGGACTTTAATTCCCCCTTTTCCAATCCGACAGCCGCTCCTGTGCACCTCCAGACTGGAGAGTCTGGAGTTGTCACAGCCAGTGAAGGTTCAGATGGGCGGGGCGGCTCTCAGGATTCTAGGGTGGAGAATGAAACCTGCGATCTTAAATCCACTGGGATTCAGACAAGTTTGGGATTGAGACGATCGGGATGAGTCCAGAGGTGGCTCGAAGGTGGAAGTCTGGAAGCTGCTAGGGGAGCTTCCATTCTTTCCTTCCCACCGCAGGGTATAACCACGATTCTTCAAGCCTGTGAACTTAGTTTTGGTCTGAATTGATCAGAAGGAGAAAGGTCTCCTCTGGCCTGCAGTGCGGTGAAATGACAACAAAGTCAGGACTCAGGGCCCACACCTCCATGTGATCCTGGTGGCCCTTTCCCTCACCCGGCTCCAATTCTCCTAGGCTTCTTAATGGCCAAGACTTCCATGTCTGGCATCTGTAGGCTTTGGGCGCTCTTGCTTCTGCTGCCTAAAGGTAAATCTCCCAACAATTCTATGTGCAATGACTATATATAATATTTCAAAGATGAGGAAGCTGAGGCATAGGTAGATAAGGCCTCTTGCCTAAGATCACACAGTAGCTAAGAATGAAACCTGCATGTGAATTAGGGCAGTATGCCGCAGGCTCTAAGCTCTTAACCACGGTTTTATACTGCCCCCTGTAATCTGGGAATAATAATACCTCCATCCCAGGACTGGGGCAGAGATTAAATGAGAGAAATGTGTGCCAAGCACCTGGCACGCAGTGGGCCCTGGATGAACCTTGGTTCCCTTTGCTTCTGGCCAGAACTGCTTTCCATTCTCCTGGGACTCACCTCCTTAATCCCCCCTAGTCTCTGCAGAGGGGACCTGATCCATTGCCCGGGTGTAGCGTTCCAAGAATGAAGACACAGTGTCTATTTAAAAAGCCCTTTGGATTTAAATTGAACAATTCCCTCCCCCCACCCCTTTTTAATCTGCACGCTTTTAACGGCTCACTTCATGGACATTAATTTTAATGGGACGATTATTACCCTGTTTGGAAGCCTGCCCCTCGAAATGCTGGGCTCTCAAGGTGGCGCTGGGTCGGGTCCCAGCAGCTTGGATGTTGTCTGTAGAAGAGGGGGTGCAGTCTTGGCCATGGGGATGCAACGCTCAGCAGAGGGGGAAGAAAAGGGGGTGATGGAAAAGTGGGAGAGAAGGAATAACCTCTCTCTGACGCTCTAAGTCTGGCAGGCCTTAATTTGCATACAGGAGTTGTCCTGGGCCGCAGGACCACTTACTAACTGGGGAGCGTGGCCTTCAGACCTGGCTTTTTGGAGCCTCCATGCTCTCAACTGTACAGTGGGGATAATAATAGTGCCCACCCCACGGCCTATATACCAGGAAAGCCCTTACTT
>PVKP010022243.1:0-37948 GCA_004027715.1 Plecturocebus donacophilus | reverse complement strand
TTTGTCACCATTCTGCCATCTCCTTACTTTAGATGAATCCTTCTATTATGTTTCTGAACCCAGACCAAGCCAGGGCTTGTCTCTATTCATTTTTCTGGAATGTGTCTAACAGGAAATAATAGGCTAGAGAGAGATGCTGTATGAACAAATTGAGAAGCACATTTCTTTTTAACATTCTGTTGCTGATGTTGCAAAAAAAAAAGTGAAGCAATTATTGCACATTTGATTTTACTAAGTTTTACTTTTTTTCCCCTTTCCCCTAATTTTCTCTTTCTTGGATTTTGAACAAAATAATACAGAAATATACAGAAGGAAAACACAAAACATGGAAATGGAAAGTAAAATGGAAGAAAATACCAAGAAAAGTTTATTCCTGCTTACATTTTAAAATGCTCTTTTAAACATCCAGAGCATTTTAGAAGATGAACTGTGAAACAGTCTCCATTGTGTCTATAGCATCTTTGCGTGACAATCACAGTGCTGATGTAGGGGGAACTAGTTAGACACTGTCACTCACCCAGGAAGGCTTCATTCACCTGTTCTACAGGGCAGTAAGGTGCCTTCAGCTCTGAATCACCGAAAGAGAATCTGGTGGGGCAGGTTCTGGCTGCATGAGGATTTGTTTGCATAAAGATTTTTTAGTTGTCACCAACAATGAGGCTTATTCCCTGTTAAACATTAAACCAGTTTTATTTCCTTTCATAGAGACAGGATTACATTTACAGATTGTTCTTAGATATACCCACCTGATTTTTTAAATTGCTTGTCCACCTGCTTCTCCTTTCTTCTTAGGGTGAAACTCTAGCCAAACACCCTCTTCTGGTTTCGGGTGAGGAGCCTGAATTGTGGGTATCGTAGTTCTCTTGCCTTTCGGGGTTTCTGGTTTGGCAGTGTTGGAGCCACACTCATAGAACTTCAAGTCCCAGGTGGCTCAGGAAGCAGGGGTGCAGGTGCCTGCCTGCCTGCAGAGCAAGGCATGTTTGAAGAGTACCTGATTTTGGTAGAGTGACTTCTATTCACTAAAACCATGTGTCTGAACTGAAGAAGCTGGGGCTCACTTCCACAAATGTAAGTGTTGCTTTTAAAAAAATAATATTCCTTTCACTATTGATATGTGGTACTCACTAGGAAGTTATATAATTTCCAGATAAACTTAATAAACCAACTGCTTAACAAATCAAGCCTGCTTAAATAAAGGAAAGGTAAGTGGTATTCTGTGGGCTTATGGGACATGTGTTAGAATAAACCTTAAGACATAGAATAGAATACCTTGAGACATGGTTTAGAATAAAGTAATTTATTTTTAAAAAGGAGGAACCCACGTGGCATTAGCCATCAAAGGCAAAAACAAAAGACTCTGAGTTATTTCAAATATGTAGACGGCTGAAATCCCCTGAAAAATTTAAATATTTCAAAAAAAAATACAGATGTGTTTAAAAGACTGTGTTTTGAAGTTAGATAAAGTTGCAATCAGAGCCCCACTGTGGCCATTGACAAGATGTTTCACCTTGCAAAGTCTCAGTTTCCTCATCTGTAAAGTGTGCATAAGCTACCTCATTAGGTCAATAGCATTAAATTAGCACAGTGCTTTGTACTGAATAAGTAGTTAGATGATAAATGATGGAGTATAACTTGGCTTCATCCTAATTAAGTTTCAATTAAGCTTGGAAAACATCAAAGAAACAGACAAATACTGGATGATTCAACTTACATGAGGAAACTAGAGTAGTGAAATTCACAGAAATGAAAAGTAGAATAAAGTAGAATGGTAGTTGCTCCCGTGCTGGGGGAGGGAGAAATAAGAGTTGTTTAATGGATATAGAGTTTCAGTTTGCAAGATGAACACATTTGGAGATTGCACAACAATTTAAATATACTTAATACTATTGAACTTACAATTTGTAAGAGTAAACACTTACAGATGGTTAGGATGGTGAATTGTATAAGTTTTTTTTTTTTACCACAATTAATAAAAATAGATTTAAAAATCTTTATTTATTTTTAAGATCGAAAAGCATGTAGTGAACATTTCAATGCTTTCCATTTATTAAAGGTCTTCCTAATTCCCTAAACATGTCTTGAGTCTATATTCAATGGGTCTAATTTAGGATTGATATTGACTTACATATGTTAGTGTCTGGTTTTTACATAGCAATTACTAGGTGACAATGTTGCATTCCAGGTATATTCAGGTATATTTCAGGACAAAAGACATTTTGGAATTATACTGATTTTGAACTTGAAGACATGTCTCTTGAATTTTTAGAGAATTATTTCTTGAAAGACCACAGATATGCCTAGGGGTCTATTAAGACTAAACATCCCTTATGGTATTTGGTGATAACTGAAAGTGATAACAACTGGCATTTAAGTTGAATGTGCAGAGTTTTATATGTGATATGCCCTATATTAATAAATGTAAACACTATGTCAGCAAGTCCAGGGTAGTGTTAGGATGAAACTTGTAATTCTCTAAAGGTGGAGGAAAGCTACAGAGGCACTGAACACAGTATACTTCTAAAAGGGCAAATGCTGCCTATGGTACGGTGTCTCGGAACTGTCATTTATTCATTTGATAAAGATTTCTAGCAGTTCTGCAATATACTCCCACGGGGGTGGGCCTAGAGGTTAGAAGAAACTCATGCGCAGCTCTCAAGGGGATCCTTATCTACTAGCAGAGATATGTCCTCATAAATAGTTAAAGAGAGGAAGTGCTAATTCATCAGTCAGTCATGCTGTTCATAGAGTCACTCCACAGAAGGTGTGATGTCCAGTATCAGAGAATTAAAAGATACCTCCATAAAACTTTCTTTGAGCTATAATCACTGGAGACCAGAAAAATAATCAACTTGAGAACTTGTATACGAGACACTCAAAAGCAGAGTAGAGTGACTTCCTAAAACACAGAAGAGAGGTGTACCCAGGCTGCCAGAGGAAGGGGCAGTCACAGTGTCCTGAATTTCAAGAGGACATTGTGGGAGGTGGTGGAACTTTAGGTGGGCCTGGAAAAATGTGCAGACTTGAGATCAGTAGGAAGAGGTAATGAAAGTATCTCATGTATAGCAATGTTTTCTAAACTTCGTGCACATGAAATGATTTTAGGGAACATATGGACTAATCAATAACGTTAAGATGACAGATTGAGAAAGTTGTATTTTTTGACTTGCTTTCAATTCTTCAGAAGTAAGTTTTGTTGTTTTTGATATGACTTAAAATTCTTTGAACACCTGTTTAAGCTTCCTTTGTAACCCTCACGAAATAAGCAATATATGTTAGCAGGCAAAAATACTTGGTTTAATTTAATCACTCCAATTACTCCCTTAAAATAACATTTATATAGAGTTATTGCCTATTTATTAAAATAGATATCAGTTTTTTTGTTTATGGTACTAATAAAAATTAACCTTTTAAATAGTTATCTTATCAAAAATAAGAGTGAATTTACAGAAAATATGAAGTAAAAAGTAGTTCAGGTGGCAATTGGTAATGGAGAAATCATGATGAAGTATCACAATGCCTCAAGTTTGGGAAACACTGAAGTAAGGGGAATGTCAAGCACAAGAATTAGGAAGTGAAATTCAATGGGCTGTTTTTATGTGTAGCTGGAAAGAAAAGAGGGATATTGGGTATTCTATGGAGGGTATTCTAGGGGATTTTGGATGATAATGCTGGAATAAGGTTGGTTGTGGAAGCTTTAAAGGGATTTAGTCTTCAGCTGCTAGACAGCAGGAGGTTCAAAACGGTTCTGACCAAGAACTGAGTGTGGAAATCCATGCTTTTGGGGGTTGCTCCAGGGCACAGTGTGCAGGCGGATTGGAGCATAGGGAACATGATGCCAGGGGAGCCCCTTGGAAACAGGTTTCCATAAGCTGAACATGAATAAAGAGGAGTGGTAGGAATTAAAAAGGAAAAGAATCAAGGGATGAAGAAGTCATTCAATAAAAAAGAAAACTAAATAATTATAGTGACAGCCAAGCTGCTCTTGAGTTTTTATTTCTTTTCTTTTTTTAACTCTTATTTTATGTACAAGGGTACATATGCAGGTTTGTTACACAGGTAAACTTATGTCATGGGGGTTTGTTGTACAGATTATTTCATCACCCAGGTACAAAGCCTAGTACCCATTAGTTATTCACCTTGATCCTTTGCTTCCTCTTACCCTCCACCCTCCGGTTGGCCCCAGGTTGTGTTGTTCCCCTCTACGTGTTCATGTGTTCTCCTTATTTAACTCTCACTCATAAGTGAAAACATGCAGTGTTTGGTTTTCTGTTTTTGTGTTATTTTGCTAAGGATAATGGCCTCCAGCTCCATCCGTGTCCCTGCAAAAGACATGATCTTTTTCTTTTTTATGGCTATGTCATATTCCACGGTGTATATGTATCACATTTTTTTAAATCCAGTCCATCATTGATGGGCATTTAGATTGATTTCATGTCTTTGCCATTATAAATAGTGCTGCAATGATCATACATGTGCATATGTCTTTATAATAGGATAATTCATATTCCTTTGGCTATATACACAGTAATGGGATTGCTGGGTCAAATGGTATTTCTGTCTGCAGGTCCTTGAGGAATTACCACACTATCTTCCACAATGGCTGAACTAAATTACACTCTCACCAATGGTGTATAAACATTCCTTTATCTCTACAACTTTGCCAGCATCTGTTATTTTTTGACTTTTTAATAATAGCCATTCTGACTGGTGTTAGATGGTATCTCATGTGGTTTTGATTTTCATTTCTCTAATGATCAGTGATGTTGAGCTTTTTTTCATATGATTGTTAGCCAAATGTGTGTCTTCTTTTGAATAGAGAGGTCCCAAAGAGAAGGGTGCGCATTTTCCATGCTGTAGTTGTTCCAGCCTGTGGGCTTTGGAGATGCTGAGTAGACCAGGGTGGAAGTGGTACCCCAGCACAGTGCACAGCTGCTCCAAGAAAGTATGACCATACAGCTTCATAAAGTAGGTCTCCAATCCCGTTCCTTTTCACTAGGTGGAACCTGCCAACCGGGGCCTCCAGCCATTCCCGCTGGTGTTCTCCAGCCTACAGAAATTTGAAAACTCCCTGGGCCAGAACTCCCAGACGGAGGAGCAGGCTGCCATCTTTGCTGGTCATTTTGAGTTTTTAAGCTTGGTGGCTTGAGAGAAGGACAGTAGCACTTCCTTCTAAAAAGAGGGAACTGGTTCTTATGGGGAAATGCAGTTTTGTACCTCAGAAACTATTTGAAATTGAGAGGAGAATGGACCTTCAAACAGAAAGGGAAACTACCTTGTTAATCACGTGGGACTGGAATTCTGGAGCGCCATCAGGGAGGGTCAGAAATGGAGGAGATGAGTATGCTCTTCATTAAAATGACACCTAGCTCTGCTTTTCCTCCTGCCCCACTCACGTTTCCAGGAAAGGGGAGCTGAAGAAAGAATCTTCGGGTACTCAGGGATGGGAAGGCCGAGGAAGGGCATGCCGACTCTTTCCTCCCAGGTTTTATTTTCTCTTGAGGGTTTTCTCTTGATTACTATGGCCACCACCTTGCCCAGAGATAAGAGGCTTCTTTGTAGGGGTCTTCCTTAGAAGAAGCAGAAGCATCTTCATCCCCAGCCAGGAGAACAGACATCATGTTTCATTTCCAGGAATGGTAGAAGAATTTTGTATGTTTTCTGTTTCCACTGGGAAAAGCACCTAATTTAGATGTTTCCCCAATACATGTAATACATAGTAGACATTTAAAGGTAGATATTGCAAAGACTTATGTACTCACCTCCCAGTTTAAGAAATAAAATATTAAAGATAAAAAGGTACCCTCCTTAATCCTATTCTCTCTTTTCAACCTCAGAGATTACCATTATCTTGTCTTTGTCAATATCACTGCAGTGTATGTTTTTATTCTTTTATTTGTTTTGTAAATGCTTTTATTCTTTTCACTGCTGGGTATGTGAAGATATCCATAAACAGTCTATAGTATTGTTTTGAATGTTTGAAAATTTTATGGAAACAGTAAATGGAATATAATGTGGTATATATAAATGCATTAGAAATAATGTATTCCATGTAGATTCTTATAGCATACCTTATTTTCATGGCTGTGTGGCATTTTGCTATTAGAAGTAGTGCTATAAAAATATTCTATTACATTCCTATTTGTGTCCAAATGTAAGAGTTACTCTAGTGAATGTTTCCAGAACTGATTTGCTGAACAATGGGCATGTGTATCTTCAACTTTATGAGATATTGAGAAATTACTTTCCAAAACGTTTATACCACATTATATTCCCAGCCAAAATAAGAGTTTCTGTTTCTCTCTATTCTCAACACAGTTGTTTGTCTCAAATGTTCTAATCAAATAGTCTTTCCAGATGTATCTGGGAGTCAGATGCTTGTGGCATTTGGGAGGTTCAGATATGTTTGGAACACTCCCATTGCTAAAATATAGTGTAAAATTTGATCTGAAATCAATTTCTCTGTTTCTCAATCTATGGTAGTGACTTTTCCATTTAACAGGCACTTTAGTATTAATCATGTTAATTATAATAATGATAATGATAATACTGATAGTAGCTATTAGTACCAATTGAGTACTTACTATGTGCCAAGCACATTAATGATATTATTTGATTAATTTTTTGGAGGTGCAGATAATGTTATTATACCTCTTTTAGAGATGATGAAACTGATTCCCAGGAATCCTTGTGTTAATAGTTAGTAAATAGAGATTGTTAGTCTAGTCTATTCCATCTAGAACAGTTGAGATGTAATAGATGGGAGAAAACTGAGAAGAGAGACATCAAATTATTGCAATCCTTAATGTTCAAAAGTTTAGAATGTAGTTACTATGTAAATAACATCAAAAGGGCATACATACACCATAATGGGAGGGAGATATCAAAAAAGTGCTGTATTTGTACTGAGAAGAATTTAGTTTTGCCTAGGAAGATTGGAAAATGATTGTAATAGGTGATGAAACTTTACTAGGCCTTGGAGACTTGACAGAGGAAATTAATAAGGCAGAAATTGGAGGCAGTAACTCTTTAGGAAATATGGGAAAGAGGCAAGTACAGAATATTTTTGAGGAACTTAACTAATTTATTTAATCGTTAATTCAACAAATAATTTCTGACTATCTATTGAGAGGTTCTGGGGCTACATTCTTGGATACAGCAGTGAACAAGAAAGATGCCATTCCCCCTCATTGAGCACTGTGCTAAGAGATGTACTTGGGGAAGTGGGGGCAAAAACATGAAAAAAAAAAAAAAAAGGACTGAAAGGATAGGTCACATACAATTATGAAGGATTTTCAAATATCAGCCTAAGGAGTGTGCACATTATTTCCTGAAGGCAATGAGGAATCAATGTGGGTCACAATGACATAAGCAGCATCACTCATTCATTTATTCAATAAGCATTTATTTTACCTGTATTTTGCATAGCACTAGGTACATAGGGATAAAAGAAGTCATAGTGCAGTGAAAGTGATAAATACATACATAATATTTACAATACAATGTGAGAACTATGCCAGAGGTTTGCACAGGACAGTGATGCCTAACCTAGGCCGCAGATGGGCAGTAAGGAGAAGGAGAAGGAGAGGGGAAGATATTCAAAGATGCCTTTTTGGGTAAGAAATTTGCTTGAAAAAAATCTGACAACTTGTTTTAGACTTTTATAAAATAACACATTTTTTTCTGATTTCAAAAGTGTTGCATGTTCACTATAGAAAATCTAAGAATCACAATTATACTTACCAAGGATGCATACCTTTAAGGTTTGCATGTGCATTAGTCTGTTCTTGTGCTGCTATGAAGAAATACCCAAGACTGGCTAATTTATAAAGGAAAGTTTAATTGACTCACAGTTCCACTGAGGGGAGGCCTCAGACTTAAAATTATGGCAGAAGGCACTTCCTCACAGGGTAGCAGGAGAGAGAATGAGTGCCAGCAGGGAAACTACCAGATACTTATAAAAGCATCAGATCTTGTGAGAAGTCACTCACTGTCACATGAACAGCATGGGGTAAACCGCCCCCATGATTCAATTACTTCTCATCAGCTTCCTCCCACAACACATGGGAATTACGAAGATTACAATTCAAGATGAGATTTGGGTGGGGACATAGCCAAAACCATATCATTCCACCCTGGCCCAAATACCATGTTCTCACATTTCAAAACACAATCATACCCTTCCAACAGTCCCTGCAAAGACTTAACTCATTCCAGCATTGACTCAAAAGTTCAAGTTCAAAGTCCCATCTGGGACAAGGCAAGTCCCTTCTCCCTAGGAGCCTGTAAAATCAAAAGCAAGTTAGTTATTTCCTAGATACAATGGGAGTACGGGTATTGGGTAAATATACCCATTCCAGATGGGAGAGATTGGCCAAAACAAAGGGGCTATAGGCCCATCCAAGTCCAAAATCCAGTAGAGCAGTCATTAACCCATAAAGTTCCAGAATAATCTCCTTTGACTCCATGTCTCACATCTAGGTCAAGAGGTGGGCTCCCATGGGCTTGAGCAGCTTCAGCCCTATGGTTTTGCAGGGTACAGCCCCCTTCTCAGCTGCTTTCATAGACTGGCATTGAGTGTCTGTGGCTTTTCCAGGTACATGGTACAAGCTGTCAGTAGATCTACCATTCTGGGGTCTAGAGGACAGTAGCCCTCTTCTCACAGCTCCACTAGGCAGTGTCCCAGAGTGGACTCTGTTTGGGGGCTCCAACCCCACATTTTCCTTCTGTACTACTCCAGTAGAGGTTCTTTATGAGGACCCTACTCCTGTAGCAAACTTCTGCCTGGATATTCAGGCATTTCTATACATCCTCTGAAATCTAGGCAGAGGTTTCCCAACCTCAGTTCTTGACCTCTGCACACCTACAGGCCCAACACCATGTGTAGGCCACCAAGGCTTGGGGCTGGCAGTCTCAGGGGCAATGACCTGAGCTATACCTTGGCCCCTTTTATCCAAGACGGGAGCTGAAGCAGCTGGGACACAGGGAACCATGTCCCAAAGCTGTACAGAGCAGAGGGGCCCTGGACCCAGCTCACAAACCATTTTTCCCTCCTAGGCTTCTGGGCCTGTGATGGGAGGGGCTGCCATGAATTCTCTGACATGCCCTGGAGACATTTTCCCCATTGTCTTGGTGAGTAACATTTGGTTCCTCATTACTTACACACATTTCTGCGGCAGGCTTGAGTTTCTCCCCAGAAAATAGGTTTTTCTTTTTTATCACATCATCAGGCTGCAAAATTTCCAAACTTCTATGTTCTGCTTTCTCTTGAATCTTTTGCAGCTTAGAAATTTCTTCCACTAGATACCCTAAATTATCTCTCTCAAGTGCAAAGTTCCACAGATTTCTAGGTCAGTGGCAAAATGCTGCCAGTCTCTTTGTTAAAGCATAGCAAGAGTGACCATTACTCCAGTTCCCTACAAGTTCCTCATCTCCATCTGAGACCACCTGAGCTTCAACTTCATTTTCCATATTACTATCACCATTTGATCAAAGCCATTCAGCAAGTCTCTAAGAAGTTCCAAACTTTCTCACATCTCATGTCTTCTGAGCCCTCCAAGTCTCTAGGAAGTTCCAAACTTCCCCACATTTTCCTGACTTCTTCTGAGCCCTCCAAACTGTTCCAATCACTGCATGTTACCTAGTTTCAAAGTCACTTTCACATTTCAGGTAGCCTTATAGCAGCACCCCACTTCTAGTACCAATTTATTGCATTAGTCCATTCTCACACTGCTATGAAGAAATACCTGAGACTGAGTAATTTATATAAGGAAGAGGTTTAATTGACTCACAGTTCTGCATGCTGGGGAGGCCTAACTTACAATTATGGTAGAAGACACCTCTTTACAGGGCACCAGGAGAGAGAATGACTGCCAAGAGGGGAAATGCCAGACACTTATAAAAACATCAGATCTCATGAGAAGTCCCTCACTGTCATGAGACCAGCATGGGGGAAACTGCCCTCATGATTCAATTACATCCCATGGGATCCCTCCCATGACACATGGGGATTATGGGGATTACAATTCAAGATGAGATTTGGGTGGGCACATAACCAAACCATATCAGTGTGTGTATCCTGTTAAACTTTTTATGCCAATAATAGATAATATGAATGAATAATTGATAGAAGTTATGCAATATTTTGAGTTCACTTTTTTGATATATTACACAATTTTGATATCTTTGTGTATTCTTCTATAAAACAATTTTAAATCTTGCTCATTTGTATGTTATATTATAATTTAAAAAATCCTTTATTGATGAAAATATCTGTTTATTCCAATATTTGTTACTATGAATAGCACCATGTTGCACATTATTCAAAAATCCTAGGACATACCTGATTCCTTTGAAAGATAAATTTCTAGAATTTGAATTATAGGTCCTAACATATAAAATCTTTTGACTATATTGTAGAGAAGAAAAGTCCTTTTAAAATATTTTAAAATAGGTTGGGCGTGGTAGCTTACACCTGTAATCCCAGCACTTTGGGAGGCAGAAGTGGGAGGATCACCTGAGGTCAGGAGTTTGAGACCATATATATATATATATATGTATTTGTGGCACATGCCTATAATCCCAGCTACTTGGAAGGCTGAGGCAGGAGAATCACTTAAACCCAGGAGGCAGAGGTTGCAATGAGCCAAGATTGCACCACTGCACTCCAACCTGGGTGACAAAGCAAGATTCCATCTCAAAAAAAAAAGTAAAATAAAATGAACAATGGATTGAATTGATGAAACTTGCATTTTAGAAAGATTATCCTGAACATAATTTGAAGGACAAATAGAAAAGATTGGAGACAGTTTACCAGGTCAGATTTATTGCAAAAATCTAGGTGAGAAAAAAATAAAGCCTGCACAAAAGAAGTAAAATTATGAATGGAACATGGGAGAAGATTTTAAAGATACTAATTTTGTAGAAGTTCATGGACTGGCAACAGTGACTAGGGGGCAGGAGCGGGTAAAAGTCATTGTGGATTACCTCCCAGTTTCTGACATAGGAATCTAACTGGGTGGATGGTGATATCCTTATTCCATTCAACAGGAAAGACAAGAAAAACAGGTTTGGAAGGAAGAACAGATGAGCTGAGGTTGGCTGACTTTGACATGCCTGTGACCATCCATGTGGAGAAATTCCTTAAGCAATTGAACAGGTCTTGGAGTCAGGAGGGCAAATGGGTAGAGATCGATAGATGTGGGATTCAGCAATCTTTCAGTGTAGCTATAATCATGGGTGTGGGTGGCTCTCCCTGGGGTATTAAGAATGCAGCATGAGAAGATTAGGACACTAAGGGTAGTGCCCCTCTGATATAATAACATTAAAGTTTAATCAGAGAAAGAAACAAACATAGAGGAGACTGCAAAGGAGAGGTCAGAGAAATAGGAGAAAATTCCAATGGAGGGTGGAGTGAATGGGGACTAAAAAGGAGAACTTCTAAAGAAGGGAGAAGCTAACAGTGTCACATGTCACAGCAATGCCAAATAAAAGAGAAAGATGTGCTTTGAATGTCATTAGAAGTCTTGTCTAGAGCAGTTTCTGTAGAGTGGCAGGGATGGGCACTAGCATGTCATGATTGTACCTGTGATTCAGGAAGATGACTGTCCTCGCCGTGGGCAGAATGACTTAGGAAAGGAAGAAGCCATCATGTGGGAGGCAAGAGTGGTGAAGATGGGATCTGGATCCTGGGAAGGAGATAATAAAGGCCAACCCAAGGCAGGACTGTGGCATCAGAAAGAAAGCGACTGTGGTAGTGGATTTTTCAAGTAGATGACAATAATGTGAGAGAAAGATGATGGAGTTCAGGAGGGCTCTAAGATTTTAATCTAAAATGACTGAGAAGATTCTGAATCTATCCCAAAAGGCAGAACTCAGGAATAAAAATAGACGTTTTTGTTGATGAGATAAAGAGGAAGAGATATATTGCTGTGAGGTATATATGGAGGTGCCTGAGGGTAGGAGCAGTGTTCACATGGACACAGTGTCCACATAATCTTTCCATCATGAAGGTGAATGCTACAGTTCTGCAGCTCTGGGGAGGGGTCTTTGGGGACAAAGATCATTGAGCTTTCCCATACAAATTGGAAGTTTAAATCATGGAAAAAGATAGAACTACTCAAGGAGGTTACCGAAAGTGAGAAGAAAGAAACAAACAAAAAATCCTTGAGAAATGTTTAAATAAACAGGTATCACAGGAGGAGCCACCAAAGAAAACAGGGAAGAAATGAGGTTAAAGCAATAGCAGGAAAATAATAGAATATTATTTCAAATGCCTTTATTTTTTTTTGTAACTAGATGAGCTATAAGAAACAGAATTTATTTTCATAGGCGACTACAGAAAAATAGGTTGAATTATAGATAGGTGTTGAGGTGGTTTTAGGAAATCGAGATTATGACTATATCAGACCACACTATAGGTCAAGCAGGAAGAGGACCAAGGAAGCCCCTTAGGATCTGGGCTTTTTCCAACTTGTGCTTTGTCCTGGAAAATACATTTTAAGAATATCTACTGTAATACTGTGATTTATTAATACATTGTATTTGAGTTATTTTTTTCCAACTTCTATGTTCTTTTGGTATGAAATTAAACACAACTTTAATTCTATACAACAGGTTTTGACTTATTTTCCTCCTGACTGAAGTTACAGCAAAAAGTCTATGATCAAGGCACATTGCTAAAAACTAATCAACTTGACAACATGAAAATCCATCAAAGGTAAAACTTTATGAGACTTTCTCCTCACGTTTTTTACCATTCTAAAAAAAAAAAATAATTGTATTAAGAGCCAATAAAGTATGAATTCATATATCAAACTTTTTCTTTTTTGAGATGGAATTTCACTCTTGTTGCCCAGGCTAGCGTGCAATGGCACGATCTCGGCTCACCCCAACCTCCTCTTCCTAGGTTCAAGTGATTCTCCTTCCTCAGCCTCCAAAGTAGCTGGGATTACAGGCATGTACCCAACTAATTTTGTATTTTTAGTAGAGATAGGATTTATCCATGTTCGTCAGGCTGGTCTTGAACTCCCAACCTCAGGTGATCCACTGGCCTTGGCCTCCCAAAGTGCTGGGATTATAGGCGTGAGCCACTGAGCCAGGCCCATATATATCAAACTTTTTAAAATTTACTGAAACTTGCTCATTGATAATCATGGTGTAAATTTAATTCTAGATCCTTAAACTAGGGTGCTAGGAGGGGCTACTTTACCTTTTGCTAATTGAAAAATCTATAATCTTTGCTCACTGGATCATCTTCATTTTGGATAATTTTAATAAACTGAAAAAGCAGTACAAATATTACTTGTTTTAGAATATCAGGTATAAAGTATCACCTTTAAGATGTGATGGTTAATTCCTCCTTATTTTCATGTCGCTTACAAACTTACAGTGTGAATCCAATTTTTATGTTATGCCAGTAATTCAACCTATTTTTCTGTAGTCACCTGTGAAAAGAAAATATGTTTGTTACAGCTCACCTAACCAAATAATATAAACTCACTTTTTCTGTCATTGGTGTTATATTCAGTTTTCCAGGTTTATCTTATAAACAATTGATCAACTATGTGGGAAGTGCTTTTCACTTGGACTTCAATTGAGACACAAATGTCTCAGGATGTTCAGGCTGAAAAAAAATGTTTGAGACATTGTGCCAAATAGGAAGACTTGAAGATTACAGTTTAAACAGTTGAGCAATAAATTCAGGCTTCAATAAGTATCCAAATGTAATATTTAAGAAGATAATAAGGAAAAACTTAAAGCATTTCTGTATAATTAAAAATCCAAATAATACAAAAGTACGTATATACCTATATCTCCTATTTTAAAATGCAAATAGAAACATGTCTGGCTTCCTTTCTTTTACTTAATATATTTTAGTGATGAGCCCATATTGCTTATGAAGGTACCGCTCTTTCCACTATGACTATGTAATTTTCCAGCCATTAGCTATTATTGCAAGACACAATGATCATTTTTGCATAGAAACAGGTTTTTAAATTGAAAAAAATTAGCTAAGATTCCAGGACAATTGATTTCAGATACCAGAAAGAGGTACCTGGCAAAAATCCAATTGGCGATATTTTCACAAATCTTGAGCTCCTTGCTGACTTCCAAGTTGCAACAAAAAATAAAGGGGGAATGAATACTGGGAGGATTCTGTGAGAATGATTTTTAGAGGGCTGTCCTAATCCAGAGGGGTAGGTGAGGAGATGAGGGATGCTATTGTTTCACCTCATTGTACATTCCAGGAAAGCTTGGTGTTTCCCTGTCTGGAAACCAGAGCTCAGGGAGGCTTTAGCTGACTTAAAAATTGGATGCATCATTCACATCATAGGTACAGCAATTGAAAGCTTCTCGGGATCTTCCAAAGTGCAGGCATGCATACACACACCATCCGCAGCAGCAGCAGCAATAAATAATTTCTGGTTCTCAAAAGGAGGGTCAAAACTTCCAACTTCAGAGCCATCAGTAGGAGCAGCTAGGTAGTTAGTTGGGCGATTGAAGAGGTGAGGTAGAAAAAGACAAATAATGCACTTGTACCCCTCATCCCCAAAGGCTGTAGAGCCATATGGTGTGGGGAGGGGAGGATCAGTCTTGCCCTGGGAGGTTGGTGTGCTGATGAAAATTTACAAATAATGCTGCGTTTTGAAACTTAAAATAACCCAGGACTTTTTTTTTTTTTTTTTTTTTTAAACCTAAAAGTGACCAGAAGATATATGGGACCAGCTGGGGAAATTTCATGGGTGGCATTAGAAAAAATTTCCCCCAATGAATAAAATTTTTAAAAGGACAGTGGTGGACAAAAATACAGTTGCACTTTGTTTCATCTCACCAATTGTCTTTAAGAAGGTTACATACTTATCTTTGCTCACATATAAAGAGAACACTCATTCTTAAACAAAGACAACATACTATTTCTGGATTTCCAGAGCAAAGTTAGAGTTAAGGAATTTAGAGTAGGAATAACTGAAACTGAAGCAGTACTCTAGAGCTGAACTTTCCAGTAAGGTAAGCGTTAGTCACGTGTGTCTTTTAAATTTTAAATTGATGAAAATTAACAATTCAATTTATCAGTGTTCAACAGCCCCATTAAGTGTGTTCAACAGCTATATGACTGTAGCTACTATCTAGCTGATTGGACAGGGCAGATATAGAACATTTCCAAAATCGAAAGTTTTTCATCATCACAGACAGTAAATCATTTAATTCTCATAAAACACAATGGAAAGAGAGTATTATAATTATTATTACTACTTAACAGATGTAAAATTGAAGATTGGAGAGTTTTAGAAGCTTGATCAGGTTCTTTGGTTCTGGGTCCCATTTTCTTTCCTCTAAAACACATTGAATTGACTATCAAGGCAAGGATGAAATGTAAAAACCACTTTATGTTCAAAATATAAAGAGGCATATTCTGAAATCTAGAAATTTCTAAAAGAAGGAACCTAAGCCCATCTCTATGCCATAACTATTGATGGGAAATACAATCTTGTATCTGTTTCTAATACTTCGCATTTTACAATCCATAAAATTTACTTACAAATTTTGATTTAACCGAAAGACTGTGAACGAATGGAAGAAGTTTTAGATAGCATTAGTGAATTACTAAAAAATTGCACTTGTTTACATTATCCTTTCACTTTTGTATGATTGTCGAAGAAACTACTCACTGACTTGGATGTGCAGAGATGGTTTTGAGACCAGACTCGTTTTCTGCTTTTACAAGTGAAGATAAATAAAATTCATAATAAAATATTTATTCACCCAAAACATCTAGGGATGTGTGGGGATAACAGGTTTATTGGGGAAAGGAAATACAGGGGTCAAATGAAAAAACATGAAGAATAATTACCAGTAAGTGAGCTTTGAAACTCATTTCCTCTACAGGAAGACACGGTCTAGTTGGTACCGAGGTTAAGGAGTATAGCTTCACGTTTTGCATCCTTAGAGACGGAAGCTCAAAAATGGAATCTAAGGTGGTCTTAAGTGCAATACCTCCAGCAGGTAATTTATAGTCCTTGGAGTGGAAAACAAGGGACAAGGTGGGCTCTGTCTACTTCTCTCCATTCTTAAACTTTCCTAGTTCTGGCCACTGCACTCACTCTTTGTCTCTACTTCTGCTCCAACTTTTGCTTTCCACCTTCCTAAAATGTAAATCACAAGTGGGATCATGTCATTGATGGAATTTAACCCCCTCTGTGTCTTCCTTTAGGCTACAGTTTAAATTCCTCGGTCTGTCTTCATGTCATGACCAGCCTCTGCCTTTCTCTGCACCCTTCCTTCTTGCCCCTCCCGCATGCGTGCCTCTGCTCCTACCCACTGCTATGCCTCAGCCTTCCTGAACTGCTTGCTGCTTCCTGAACGAGTTCTGCTCACTCTTGTTTTTACACCATTGTGGATCACTTTCCATTCACCTGAAGCACTTTGTCCTGCTTCTCCCTACAAATTTCATTGTGGAGCTGGCATTTGAACCCAGACAGCTCAACCTCCAGAACCTATTTCATGAATTCTGCATAATTAGTCCATGGAAAGACAGCCTGAGAGCCTCTCTTGGTCTCTTGTATCGCATGATCCTGCTGCTTCTTTCTTTCCTCTCTTTAGTAAAAACTTCAGACTGTGTCACATCCCTCTTTTGGGTATTTGATTCACCAATTCAGATGGCATAGTACCACTTCGCTCTCTTTAGAATACTTTTTTAAATTAAAAAAAACTAATAGAAATCCATCCCACCAAATAACATTTAGTCATCTTGGAATTTTTTAATAGGGAGATGAACACTTCCTTGGTAAGCTTAGGTTGATTCTTTTCTGAATGCAGGATGTTATTAAAAACATTCAGCAATGAGTGTGGCATGGACACTTGACCTGTCAGAATGGATACTGGCCAGTATATGATACTCAGGTGTTCTTACTGGATATCCACCCCACCTGGAAGCAGAGAATAGGCATGAAAATATTGAATGGCTCTTAGAAACTTCCAGGATTAGATAACACTCATGTTTCTAGCTGGGTTGTCGAGGATATCTCAGGTACCTGACTATGCATCAATGGAAAGATTTCTTCTGGCTCAGGCAAAAAGAAATCAGGTGCTGATGGTTGAGTGCATTGCTTCATCCCTCTTCTTATGTAATTACATCACTCCATCTCTCATATCTTCCAATGAGTTTGGCAGTTTCCCAAACTAAAAATTTCCTGTGATTAACCTATGTACTCTTGCTTGTTAAATCCTGACAACAATTTACTTTCTCTTCCAGGATCTGTCATTATGCTAGTAAGTTGGTTGCAAATACTGATACTAAAGGTCTCTCAGTAACCTCTTTTTTCCTTGGAAGTCATCTTGTGTTTTCTTCGGTATTTATCATTATTTTACAATATAACTTAATAGTTTTTGTTAATGAGGGATATAATTTTTCTCTCTTTAAATAGCTGTCCATTTCTAGTAGTCTTTTAAATGAGTATATGAGTGTATGTATTTATATATAAACACACATAATGGTATAAACACTTGTTTTTCTTTATTCTCCATCTTGTTAATAATTGTATAGGATTTGGCTAATTCATTTGAGCTTTAAAACTTGGTTTGCAAAGTCTTTTTCCTTTTTGAAAGTATGCATAACTCACTACTTTCTGATTGATTCCTTTTACAGAACATTTAATTTTATTGTTTAAGTTTATTTTTAAAGTATCTGTTTTTCAAGTAAAAACAGTTTTTTGTTTGTTTGTTTTTACTTTAAAAACAAGAAAACGGTAAGGATTCAAAGTGAATTCTTCAGCAACATTTGTGAATGACTCTGTACTCTTTAACTCACCTCTGTGAGTTCCTCTTCATTCAGTTGGTTTCTAATTTCATGTTGATAAGTGCTCTGCCGTCTCTGTGTGCTTCCTGTTTCATTTGAAGACTTACTTATTCTGTCATTTCACTCTTATTTCAGGGCATGGCTTCCTGATGATTATGTGACAAGGGTGTGGGTGGAGGAGAGTGGTGTTGGAGAGGGCAGGGTGGCTTCAGGCCAAGAGGTTGCCAAGGCATCCATTCTGCCAATCAAAGAAAGCTCAGCGCTTCACTGCTGTCTTCTGGGTTGAACTGCAGCCTCCAATACTAACTCACACACACCAGGTCCCCTCTCTGTGAGTATTTTATATATATATGTGTATACACACACACACACACACACATATATTTGCTTATATATATATGCACATTTATAATATATAAATTTGTAAATATAAATTTAGTAAATATAATTTATGATATTTATTATATAATATATTTACAATTATAAATTTATAAATAAATATATTATATATATAAATATATATAACATGTTAATAAAGTTAATGTTATATATGTTAATAAATATATATAGTTATTGTTATATATATGTTAATAAATATTACATATAGATGTATATACATCTATATATATTTGCTTTAGTTAGCTTTGGGAGAGTGCTTACTTTTCTATGAGTATGAATAGGAGAAGATCAAATCTTGCCAGCTGTTTATCTGTGAACCACATTTTTACCTTAGTAGCTAATACTTTTTCCTTCTCCTCACAGATTTCTTGTGCAAGCCTTGTATGAACCACGTAATCTGCATCTGTCTCAATTTCTTATCTGCAAATGGAGCTAATAACATTGGCTACTTTTCTCCTGAGATAGTCCTGAGGATTAATAAGCTGGCTTTCAAAAGCATAAGTGTCTAAGATGATAGGCCTCCATAAATTCAAATTACTGTTACTGCCATTCTCCCGACACACTGGCAGCTGAATAATACCCTCACATAAAATATTGTATTTATATAGACGTTTACATTTTGGGAAATATTTTATAACATTAATTTAGACAAGACTTTCTCTCTGCACAGTCTCAGCACCACTCTTCTATGGCTAAAAGATTTGTTAGGCATCTTCGGTGGATCTGTCTTTTTCATTGAGTCTTCATTGTTTTACAATTCAAGTTACTATTATTTTTTGTCATGTTCTGTCTCTGATTTGAAGGAACTGTTGTACATCAAGTCTACTTGAGGTGTATGGGATTTATTCTTTAGAATGAATTAATTAGATAATATACAAGTAATTTTGGCTTAGAAATTGATAACCTTGTAAAAATCTTGCCTTGTTAAAAAGCAACAGAAGAGATGATAGGCGAGCCTGAGATCTAAAAGGAGAGCTCCAGAATGGAGGCTTTGACCAGGGGCAGACTTCAGGAGCTTATCAAGACACAATTGAGTAATCAAAGGGTGGAGCCTGGACAAAATGTTTACCTGTCTGGATAAGGCTTAAATGTTTACGTTGGCCAGTTGATCTCCTTTCATCCTCTCTTGCCCACTAGGAGACCAATATCCATTAAACTCTAGTTTTTGGCAGTCCTGTTTTGTTTATTGTTTACATCCTGAACTAGCATGATATGCTTGGCTCTTTATCCCTCTATGATCTCCTGTGTTGTCTTTGCACCTGATGGCTAATTCTGGTTCAGAAAAGCCCCTGGGACTTTACTTAGGGACTAGTTTAATTAGTGCCTGGTTTTCCCAGTTCCATGAAAGGGGATAAGGCATTGCTTTGATCAATATCTCTTTGGCAATGGTTTGCTTCTCTTTCCACTACTCTCCTCTATACCCACATATCACATGCCCTGAGGGATCTCCAGATGCTACGGTCTTCTTGAGGTTTGCTGTTAATACCCAAGCATCAGACCCTCCTGCTTTACACCTAGATTAGTCACTGTGGCTAACTGGAGGCATTCTGCCCCCAGGCCTTTGCTGTTTAAGGGTTTCGCCACTAGAGGGTGGTATTTTCCTCTTATGATTGTTGAAATTGTTTATGTTGAAATGGTTTTTATTACATAAGATACTTCCATAAATGAAATAGCCTATTTTTAGTGGACAAAATAAGCCTATATAATATAAAAAATAAAAATAAAACAAACAATAGATGGTAGATTTGGAAACATTCCTCCTAAAAGCCATGATACTAAGTTATAATAAAAATGTGATTGAAACTTTTCGGTTTCACCTGAAATTGAGTTTATAAATCATGACTTTGAAATTTGAAGCTCAAATGTGGCTTCTTAAAATTTCCATGATCTATCCAATGTTTATCTGAAATCTTTGGTCATCGTGCAAGTACATTTTACTTAGTTTTTGTCTGGAGGTGTTTGCAAAGTAGGTCATACGCTCAGGTTAATTCAGTCCAAGTTTATTGAGAGTAGGCATACAAGAACATGTATAGGCTTTACTAAATGGACAAGAGATCTTGATATCCATAATGCTAAAAACTAAAGTCAGGCTAAAATGTAAAAATGCTCGAGAAAGAAAAGCAAGAGGTCCCTAAGTTTCCACAAAATCGTTACCTTGGCTAAGTTTATTTAACATACAAAAAATTCAAGGCCGTGTGATTCTTTACCCTGGAGGGGTCAAGAAATTGAGATCCAATAGGGATTGCAAGGGAATAGGCAAATGCAACAGCAGTTGAAGGCAAGTCTGAAAAGCAGGGAAGGCAGGCCCTTTCTGCACACCGGCCTGGGAGGAGGGAAAATGGCAGTGCTGGGCCTGAGAGGAAATATTAACTGCCGAGTTGAGTTTAGGAAAATCTTAGGCCCTGTTTAGTTTTTGTCAGAAATTCCAAATAGCCCAACTCTTTTCAAAGACCACAATTTTAATTTTCAGCCAATATTGGGATGGACCTTTCTATTTTGACAAAAATAAGCTTCTGGAAATCAGGGAATCTGAGTTCTGGTGGGTTCTGTGAGTTCACTCACAAAGTAAATATTTATATATAATTCATAACTTCATCGTATGTCATTTTTCATACTTATAAAAGACAATGACTAAAATGGATTGGTAATAGTCAAATGTGTACCATAGAAAATTATTAGTTCTACACTGGAGTCTGTGGGGGGACTAGGGGAGGGACAGCGGGGGGTGGGGATTTGGGGAGGGATAACATGGGGAGAAATGCCAGATACAGGTGATGGGGAGGAAGGCAGCAAACCACACTGCCATGTGTGTACCTATGCAGCAATCTCACATGTTCTTCACATGTACCCCAAAACCTAAAATGCAGTAAAACATATATTTAAAAAAAGAAAATTATTAGTTCTTTGGGTGTTTCCAGAGTGCTCTGTTGCAGTGAAAGTGAGTGGCTACAAGGTGAAGTTTGTGGGTGTGTATCCTCCTACCTTTCAGCCAAAGGAACTTTGCTTTTATTTTTCAACCATATTTGTTTAAGTTTTAGGCAACATTTCATTTGAAAAAAATGGTTCTCCATGCATGATAGATATATGTTTGGAACCACTTAATTAAATGATTGCTAAGCTCTTTGTAATTCTAAAGATTTTTTCTATGACAATTAATGATAATACATCTTACTAGAGCACATACACACATGCATACATACACATATATACATAGTTATATATTTATACACTATCTTTCCCCAATGTGACTTGATGTTCCTAATTACAAAAGTACATATTCAATAAAACTGAAAATTATTACCAATAAAAACTAAGCCCTAGAAACTAAAGAGAAAATTCTAAACCTCCCACAGATTGAACAAACCCTCATTTGGCCAAAGGAACCCCAGAGAAATCTTGAAAACTGAGTTCCTAGCCATAACGAGATAGGAGGTCAGACACGCTTTGTTACACCCCATCCCTTTGCAGTTTAGACACAACAAATGACCAGTATTCATATTAAAATAGAGATTACAAGACTAACAGAATGGACTCTTCATGGCAATAAGATACCAAATTATAAACAGCACCTAAGGCCATGCCAGGCAAGGTGAAGTCAAACACCCCTACACTTAGGGAATAAACTATCTTCTAACTGCAACAGGTTTTTTTTTTCTTTTTTTTTCTAGCAGCTAAACAAGCATTGGCCTCAAGATAAGCAATGTTAAAATAATGGCAGCTCATCCAGCTCACAGAAGCTAACGGATCCTCTGCTCCACAAGCCATAACTACAGCTTTGATTGGACGAGACTGATTTCAGTAACAGTCTTCTGATGAAACCACCAACCACAGATTGCACACTTGTGTGCCCTTGTGTCCTAAAAAGACCTTTTGATGTATAGGGCCTAGTTGTAGTACATTTAAATGTTATCTTTACCCCAAGGTAAACATGGTCATATATATGCATATTTGTTCAATATGCATGTGTCATGACCCCCTTCATGAGTATTCATAGCTCCTCCTATGGCCTGTTGAATACATGTTACTTTAATTTGTTCAACTTAAATTCCTGTCTAAGCCCTCCTTGTCTCTGGTCATTGTCGGATGCTATGCTTTTCAGCCTGTGGAATGGCCACCTTGAAGGCTAAAACCTTTTATGAGAAATAAACTCTCCTTTCTAAACTTATAAAACCTGTAGTTTCTAAAGTTAATCTCATGTAATAGCCATGTACGGTGAGTTGGAAGAGGAACATAATTATATTAAACAAACAAACAAGAAAATCAGAGATGTGAGAAGTTATTGCACACAAAACCCAGACTAAGTTTCCCTTGATAGTCAAGGTAAAATTTAAAGCATAAGGGGATACTGTTTTCTTTTTTTTAATAAGAGAAAACATTAACATTAGGAAGAAAACATTTTTCCTATCCCCAAACTTTGAGAATAATTATACATAGCTTCATATAATTAGAGGTTTACTAAAAACATAGGTGAATTCCACATCTCATCTTTATGACGAGTGAAAAGCTGAGGAAGTAGTGTTAAGCCATCACTCTGTAAAGCCAATTTTGTCAGGAAGCTGAAGTAACATGCTCTATTTTTAAAACTACCTTTTGATTGCAATCGATTTAGGTATAAAACTAGGAGAATTGTGAGTTGTGCATGGCTACCATATCCTCTTCTAGTATCGAGGTGGCTTTTAAAGGAAACTACATGGTAGGCAATTTTAAATTCTCATTACCAAGACATAGTTGAAAGACGGCCTTTCCTTATTGTTGCAGGAAGACGGCACAATGACGTTTTGCATGAATGTAAAGTTTCTGAGAGGATTCGCTTGCCCGCTTTTCACCGGATCTGGGATGGCCGGGCCCAGAGGCTGAGGCGGAGCCGGCGCCTGAGGGAGTCAGGTGCGAGCTTCCCGGGGGCCGCGAGAGGAGTGAAGCCTCCCAAAGTGGCGCTCTTCACACATCCACCAAGGGGCAGGCTAAACGCCTCTTCGTGTGTTTCTTTCTTTTCTTTTTCTGCTTTTTTGAGGTGGAGTGTCGCTCTGTGGCCAGGCTGGAGTGCAGTGGCGCCGTCTCGGCTCACGGCAGCCGCCTCCTTCCGGGTTCCAGCAGTTCCGCCGCAGCCTCCTGAGCGGCTGGGCCACAGGCGCGCGCCACCACGCCCAGCTACTTTTTTGTGTTTTTAGTAGACACGGGGCTTCACCACGTTAGCCAGGATGGTCTCAAACTCCTGACCTTGTGACCCGCCCGCCTGATGGGATTGCAGGCGTGGGGCCGCGCGCCCAGCCTGTGGGTTTCTTTCTCACGAAAACTAGGAAGAACAAACACGTCAGGGGGAGCACTCCATCGTGGTCGTGTTTTCTGTGTTCCGAGTGGAGAAAGCAAGCTGGGCTCTCTGCCTTCTGACATCGCTGATGTCTGTGTTCAGAACCCGGCTTTCCTTTTAATTATTTTCTTTTATCGCTTAAAATTTTATTATCCAAGTTTCTATAATCTGAAATTAGGATATAAAAAAGAGGCAACAACCACTCAGAGCAGTGTGACTTACCAAATTCTCTGCTTTTCAAATGGACTCCATTGTATTTGACCACAGAGTCAGATAACGCTGACAAGATAGGATGTTGGTAATTCCATGGTGAAAACCCCCTCATTGTGCAGATGGCGACGTGGAGGCTCCCAGCAAGGGAGGACTCACTGCAGGTCAGAGAACTGCCGGCCACAGACCCTACCTAGATTCCAGATCTTGCTATTTCTGTTCTACATTTCTAGCACATTCACAAAATCATTAAAATAGCAAATGTTTCCTTTAAACATGTCTTCTTAAAGGTGTGTGTGTGTGTGTGTGTGTGTGTAGTCATAAAGATGGCAGATATGAGGGTTGGAGAACAGTGCTGTCCGCTGTTTGCTTTCCGACTCCTGAAGGTTTCACTTTGCCATTCAAGCAATCAGAAAAAAAAAAAAGGAATAGAAAGATGCCAAACTTCCCTAAGTGTCTGAGTTTACCTTTCTAATGACAGTTTATTTTTCCACATTTTTCAAAGTGAGAAGTGGCCCTCTACAACCAGGCCTTCCTTCCCGAGCTTTGGGCATTGCAGTCATTCCCTTAGTTTAGCTACAGCTTTGACAGGGTATTTCTTATGAAACAGTAGAAGCTGATTTCTGAAAGAGCTTGCCTCACTTACCATTGTCTCTAATGGGATGCAACTTAGATCAGAAATAAGAATTGAAAAACAAAAACGAAGAGCAAAGTTGTATCTCATGACCATCACCTCAACAAAATTGTTTTCACTTCTTCAAATTTCCTTCCAAGTTTTATCTGTAATATATACATTTTTATACTTGTAATCACAGTTTATATACACTTTCAAGATTAGCTCTTACAGTTAGTCATATTATAAACAATCTCTGATGTTGTTAGAAACTTTGTAACCACTTTTTAAAAAGATGACATGATGCCCTAAGTTGATAGCTTATAATTTAATTATTTATCCATTACAGAACATTTAGGTTATTTTCAGTTAATTTTTATATTATCTATGATGCTCCGATAAAGAGTTTTATAAACATAGCTGTCCCCGCTCCTCTTATTTTCTTGTAGAAAATACTAATGACTAAGAAGGGCCAGAAGAGTTTTACGATATTAACGTATACCCTCTGGGGACAGATTCTATTTTGTGGGGTCTAAAGTTTATATCACTTGGGGGCAGAGGCTTCTTAAGAAAAATTATATGAAATTATAAACATAAATTGCTAGGGAACTTTCCACCTTGAAGGACTCATCACAGTGAGGAGCCATAAGCTCAGCTTGTGTCAGATTCACATTGTCAAAGAGATTCCCTCAAGTCCTGTAGTACTTTTCAATTTCATCAGTATGGGATGAGCACTTCACCCCTGGAGCTTCGTGAGTACTGTGTTTTCTGATTTAATTATGTTCAGCAAATGTAGAACAGGTTAATCTGGTTACATTTAACATAAATAATTTGCTTTAGTGTGCATTTCTTTGATTGTTAAAAAGGCCATGTTTCAACATCTATTGCTACACAGCAAACTACACCAAAACTTAGTAGCTCAAAACAATGGTTTTATTATATTTCACAGTTTGGTGGCTGAGAGATCTAGTTATGGATTGTCTGGGTGATTATTCTACTTGGTGTAATATAGACCGTAGTTCTTAGCTTGCAGATGGAGTGGATGAAGGTTCAAGATGGCTACCCATTAATGTCTGGCACTTGGGGGTGGATGACTAGAAGTCAGGACTTAGCTGGTACTGACAAGCAGAGCTCCTTTATGTGTTCTCTCTAGCATGGTGATCTCAGGGCGGTTGCTCTAGATTTCGATATCTGTGAACATTGGTTTTCCTATATCTTATTAGTTAAGCAAATCACTGTGGCTGCCGGTCTAGATTCAAGGGCAATTTCAGTGAGAATAGCAAAGAATTAGAGGCTATCATTAACCACCGGGTGATATATTTTTCCCTAATTGTTTACTTCTTACATAAATTATCTGCTCAATAACATCCCATTTTGAAATTTGAAAGAATAATAAAGATTTAAAGAGAGCATGAACGTGGCTTCATGGAAATAAGATATTATTTTGTAACTTGCATAAATCTACGCAACGTAGATATATGTACCTTACAGATTACCTTTCCAAGTTGTTATTGCCAGCAGTATTTTAGTTAGATCTTGCCAATGAGAGGGCCTGGAAAGGGACTAAAACATTGAAGTCTTAAGATAGAAAGCATGACACACTTCTCTTTTCCAGCTTCTGGGCCTCTTTCCACAACAACATGAAGCTATGGATGCCTGCAGCCTCCAGCAATTTCAGCGCCCATAGTGCAACTCTTCCCTGGTCCCAGCCCCTGCCCCGTGGCACTCCCTTTGGCTATATCAGCATCTGTAAGCAGAGACCAATTGATAGCACCAACTCCTACAGAGCAGCACCTCCTCATCAGTTCCAACACCAGCTACATAGGGCCCAGTTGCATTTCCAGACTGCTGCAAAACACACTTCATCCTAGCTCTCCAAGCACCTATTTCCTGGCACCCATCTGTGCTCCTCAGACTAACATAGGTATCCCCTCCTTTGCGTTTCCAGGATCTCCTGAGACACCTCAGAAGTGCCAAGTGGGCTCATGAGTTCTACAACCTCCTCTTCCCTTTCGTTTCTCTGGCCCTGGGGATAGTAACTGCTTCCTGCAGGTGTTAATAGCTGGGTTATTTCACATTCTGCTGTTTGCTCTTTCAGCCTTCTAAACACTTGTAAATAGTTCCCTCGGCTTGAAATGCCTCGTGTGGTTTCTTTTTTCCTTACTGTACTCAGAGTTATAGAGTAGGTCCTATGTTACTGCTCGTCTTTTGCAGATATGAATAAAGTGTCCATTAAGAAAAATATTTAGATTAGTGCAGCTAGTGTGATGGAACGTTGATTATGTCAGCAAGCCATTTATAAAATATTGATGCTTTGTTTCTGTGTTTTTAATGTCTTGCCTTGTTTATATGCTCTGTTTACATAATAACAATTGTGTTTCACAAAGAAAGATGGTATTTTTACAAAACAGAAAGCAAACATTCTTGGGAGTAATACTTACGTTTCTTTTTAATGTCAAATTGCATTTTATAACAGCTGGAGTCACAGGAATACGTCCAATGATTATTCTGTCATTAACAGTTTACAGGCAGGCTTTGGAAAATGAAAAAGTGGGCTATTATTAGGAAAAGAGCTTGTGATGAAAACCCTTCCATTTTTTTTTTTTGGTTTGACAAAAACTAATCAATTTTGGCTTTGTTGCCATTTTAAAGGCATGAACTGCTCCAGAATTTTTATGCTTTAGGATTATCTCTGCAGGCTGTGGGAACTGAAAAAGCCAATGCTAATTCTGTTTTGAGCAAAAGAATCCACAAACAGGAATGTTCATTTGCTGTGCCTTGGCTCATATGTTCATTTGCCAATTCCACTAAATTTATACTAAGAGAAAGGTTTTCATTTAATGTCAAGATTCAACAGGAATTTATAATTTGTTGTTATTAGGTATCATAAAAATGCTAAAAAATAAATGATTAGGATCAAATATTTTGGAAAAGAAAGATAAAGAGGCAAACTGTTCAAAATTAAACATTTATTTTGTCATGATTGCAACTGCCTTTGCTATTCAGCAGATAAAAATGGCATTAGTGAGTGTCACAAAGGTAATAGGAATAGTGTTAGGTCACAGAGATTGCAGTATAGAAAACAGAAAGCAGAGTCTCGTGTACTTCCCTGGATAGCTTTCCATTGTGGACTGAATGGCTTATGTCTCTCCAAAACGTTGAATCCTTAATTCCATTGTGACTGAATTAGGAGGTGAAGCCTTTGAGAAGTGATGAGGTCATGAAGATGGAGCTCTCATGAATAGGATTAGTGCCCTTGTAAGTAGAGGACAGAGAGTTTTCCACTACATGAAAACATAGCAAGAAGACAACAATCTGTAAAAGAAGAGGGCTCTCACCAAGAACCTCACCCACCTGACACCCTGATCTTGCATTTTAAATTTCCAAAATGATGAGAAAAAAATGTTTAAGCTGCTCACTTTAAGGTGTTTTGTTACAGAAGACTGAACTAAGTCTTTCTTTTATTCTCTGTCTTTTTCTCGCTCTCTGTGTGTGTGCATGTGTGTGCGCGTGTGTGTGTGTGTGTGTGTGTGTGTGTGTGTGTGTATGTCTGTCTCAGTTTCTTTTCTCCCCCTCCTCCTCTGGCTAGAGCTAAGAGATGGCAAAATTTAAATATGTGACTTCTTGGTTATGCTTTCCAGAGCTTTCACACTGTTGCTGGCATTTCTTTCAAGAAAGCCATTCAGGCAAACCATGTATATACCGTATTTTTACTAGATTTGCAAATCATCTAGAAAATCTTTACAAAGCTTCGCTGAATTGCTGCAATGACTTTTATCCTATTAATGTAATTTGTTTCTCAGTTTTCAAGGGGAAATGAAATTTATGCAACAGTCACTCCATAATTTTTTGTTGAGCACCTACTATGTACTAGAAAGTGTTCTAAGATCTGGGATACAAGAGTGAACAAAACAGATAAATAAACAGCCACACTTTGATGCTTGCATTCTAGTGTGGTGAGACGGCATAAAATAAATTAGTCATACATATAGCATATTATATTGTGTGAGTAACATGAAGAAAAATAAGGCAGAGAAGTGCAACAAGAAGTGTATATTATTTTTTTAAAAAAATAAGGAGGCCAGGAAAGTCCTCATAAGTAAGGTAATATTTTAGCAAATACCTAAAGATGATGAGGAAGTCACCATACATATCAGGGGAAAGCATGTTTTTGGCAGAGAAGATAGCAGGTGTAAAGGCTGTCAGGCAAGAACATGCCTGGTATGTTCAAAGAACAAAAGGTAAGGCCAGTGTGGCTAGAGTCACATGAGATGACCTCAGATGAACTCAGACAAGAAACAAGGCAGATGTTAAAGAATAAAGCTATATAGGCTATATTACTTTAGCCTTTGCTTGATTGAGAAAGGAAGTTATTACAACATTTTGAGCATATAAGTGATATGACCTGAGTCATATAATCTGACTATTTTAAGGAGGAGACAGTGATAAACTGCCTCTCATGATGATGGGTCAAGCATGTGGAGGAATGAGAATTTATCAGCAACTTTGGCAACAGAAGGTCACAGGTGACCTTGATAAAAGCACTTTTGGTGGAATGGAGAATGGGTGAAAATTAATGGAAGGTGTTAGAGAGAAGAAATATATTTGTGAATAAAGAGAGAAAGTATTTTTTGTGTGTGCCTGCTTTTGCTGTAAAGGGAAGTCGAGCAAAGGGGTGGGAACTGAAGAAGGAAGAAAGGTCAAGATGGGTTTATTTGACCTTTTTTAAAGATGTAAAAATCACTATCATGTTTTCTGCTTATAGAAAAGGTGCAATAGAGGAATATACGCTTGTAATGCTATGGAGATGGAAGAGAGTTTTTACAACATCATCTTTCAGTCGATGAGGAGTGGACATGATAGTCATGCTAGTCCTGGGAGGAGGCGAGACTTGGCTGATAGCATAGGCAGCTACCCACAGTAATGAGAAAGAAATCCAAGTAAAGGGGTCCAAATACAGGAAGCTGAAAGAATGTTCTGGTAGAAACAGGTGGAAGTTCTCTGATATGGTTTGGCTCTGCGTCCCCACCCGAATCTCACCTTGAATTGGAATAATCCTCACGTGTCAAGGGTGGAACCAGGTGGAGATCATTGAATCATGGGGTTGGTTTTTCCTATCCTCTTCTCCTGATAGCGAGTGAGTTCTCAGGAGACTTCATGGTTTTATAAAGGGATTTTCCCCTTTTTGTTAGACACTTCTCCATCCTGCCATCATGTGAAGGACGTGTTTGCTTCCCCTTCCACCATGATTGTAACTTTCCCGAGGCCTCCCCAGCTATGCAGAACTGTGAGTCAATTAAACCTCTTTCCTTTATAAATTACCGAGTCTCCAGCAGTTCTTTACAGCAGAGTGAGAATGGACTAATTCATTCTCTCTGATGGTTTTTTCCTCCTAACTAAAATACGAAGCAAATTCATCAGGGGCAAATGACAACAAAGAACGGTGTTTGAGATTCCACAAGAAAGGAAAGGGAGGTGTATACGCCAGAAACATAAACTTGAATTGCCTGGTAGCATGAAGGGCCCAGCTGGGGTTAACAACCCCAAACTGAAAGCAAATCTGATAGTAGGATTGTGTGTTTTCCTTTAGTTCCAAGAAGCCTCTGGGTTACAATAATTGGGCAGAGTGTGGAATTTCACAAATGTCTTACCGTAGTTCACTAGCTAGTCAAAGAAACTATTAGAGTGTTTAGGGAGTAAAGGGGCATGCACCAAGGTGATTAGGACTGTCCTTGGAGTTTAAGCTGTGGAAAGAGGGAGAAGGCTTGTGGGAGAGGCAGGCAAAGGACAAGAAGCTTGTCAGATTGATAGGCTGCTGGTCCTGTAAAGTAAAAGGATTGCTGGAATGAAAGGATTGCCGTGAAATATTAATTCATATTAGAGTTTACCTCAATTTTAAGAATCTTTTTTTTGTTCCTGTTGTGGTTTCCACTTCACCCTGTTTTTCATTAAATGTATTCATATTCTTTTTTAATTAAAAACTAGTTATGATTTTATTACTGTTGTCCTCTCTATGTAAAATAATATTTTAATATAAAATAATGTATGTTTATTAAAAATTGGAAAGTATAGAAAAGTAAAACAAAATTGGTATTGACTTACTATTTACATGTATTTATATGCACTGGCAATATTTTTGAATGCAGGTGCCTCTTCACTTATGAGTGGGTTTACATCCATTGTAAAGTCAAAAAATTGTGAGTTGAACCACTGTAACTCAGGAACTTTCTTCATGTCATGCAATCTTGTTTTTTTTCATCTGATTTTATAAAACATGATAGTAATCATTCTATGTATTTTGTTTTGTACCATGTCTTAAGTTATTTCTTCTTATCATACTCTCCGAAGCATATGTTATGCTGTTAAATACTTTCACCAAGATTATTTTTAATGACTGTGTAATATTTCAATGAAAGGATGTTTTATAATTAATTTTGTCTACATTATAGGATATTTATATTAATTTGTTAGGGTATTAAAATTGTGTAGAGAATAACATTTTTATATATAGGTTTTTAAAAAGTACTATTTATATTGCCTGAGGACTCTTCATAAGTTCATTCTTCCTTTTTTACAAACAGACTAATTCAGTTTCCTCAAACGAATTCCTTAGACATTGTTGTCAGTTATATGAATTGTCACAGTTTCCACATGGTATTTTAATAACTCTTCCGGTGGATTTAACTACAATAGACTAATTTTCCATTTTTAGCATGTTTGGCTCCTATTTATTTTTTTATCTTTTCAATATTATGCTGTATTTTTTTATGGTGCTCTATTATGACCAAAGCCATAAATTCACACAGCCTTATTATTGTTTTGGTGATTATAATGTAATTTTTAATTACTTAGTATGAGTTAGTAAATATATTATTGGACCAATTTTTGTGTTGAAAGTATCCAATACTATTTAGAATATTGTTGGTTGTAAATACCTCATCTTACTTATACTAGAAAACCTGAAAAGTATCCCAGTTAGCAGATCCCTTTGACCTCATAACAATCAAAGATGATTTTAGATTATAAGAGGTTATGGAAATGTAACAGGAGGAAGCAAAGAAGAAAAACAACTTGTGCAGCCAAGAAGTTAGGCTTTACTGAGCTGGATCCCTATTGTAAATGCAATAGTAGCTCTGTCCATTTGGCGGTAATCCTGTAGTTATTCCTTCAAGAGCTACTCAAAGCTTTCTACATTAGGGTCCAAGGATATTCACCATATGTGACTTTGTGTGTAATCATTGACAGTGTGGACTCTGGGGCAAGAATCTTGGGATTTTTCTCGTCTTCTTTACGTCCTACCAGGATGATGCTGGGTAAGTTAATTAATCTCTATGTCTCTCAGTGTCCCCAACTGCAAAATGTAGATAATAATGTTACCTGTTGCACAGCATTACTGTGAGGGCTAAAGGAAGTAACAGATGCCATGCATTTAGAAGCCTGCCTGCACAGACCATGCCCAGTAATTGTTAGCTATTATTAGTTCTGAAGATTTAACTTAATGTACATTAGACAGTCTCTTTCTTACTTTTGCCAGATTTCTTACGTTTTCACTTTCTTTATTTTCTCATATTTTATAGGAAACAATTTAAAAATATTAGAAGTAATTTATTTCACTTTGTTCTCCATTGTTATCCTCATCCCTTTATAAAAAAGCAGAAATTTTTCTTTTTCATATTTCTTTATAAATTAAAACCTATTTAAAGAAATTTTTTTTCAAAATAAAGTTTGTAAGCGCCATCTCATTTTTAGCTTGGGTGTCCAACCCAGTCCCAAGAGGTTTCTTTATTTCTTGTTTCTTTTCTACGATTACATGTCAATTTCATTCAGTTGAGGTCTCCTTGGTTTAGGTAATTGGAATGCTGATTTTCGACACTGTTTGAATATCAGAAGATAGATTTTGCAAGAATAAATATCTTTAAATATTCTTTTGAAAGCTTCTGAAGGAAAGTGGCTGGATATTGATAGTATCTGAAAGAGCAGTCTTTCTTAAGAGTTCTTATGATAGCAAAATGTAAGCCTCTGTTCAAATAACAAATAACAATTTTGGGAGGAATTCATGCTCAGTTTTTCTACCTCTTAGAGAGAACAGATACTATTTATTCTTCACAATCTTACCAGGAGATTGAAAAGTAATGGTGTGTATTCTACCCTCATGATTAAAGAGGAAAAGTTCTTTGTAAATTATAATCAAAGAACATTTGACCTGAAGTAAGTTCAAGTTGAGAATGTTCTCGTCTCTAAGATTTAGTACAATAATGTTTAAATTGCATATCTTTATTATAAAATTGACTGTAATGTACCTTTAAAGAAATAATATGAAATATTATTAAAGATGTTTCTTCTGGTTTCCTTTTGAATAACCTTTCCCTGGGAAAAGTTACATCATTTCTTTCAAATGTTTCATCAGTATTGCTGGAAATGGTACTCTTTATGGAAAGAAAAATTTTTCTAGTTAAGAGTAAAGAGTATTGTTTAACCTGTGAAAATATTTCAGCAGACAAAAGTTAAACATTTCTAACATACAAGGAGCCGAATTGTATTTTTCTCCCTCTGTGTATCATTCTCCTGAACAGATATTCAAGAAATAACATGAGTATAATTATACAGATATATATGCAAGAAATTTATTAGATGGATTGAAAGCTTATAACAATTCTTTACTGCTTGCTTCTATTTTTTAGTGAGGTAGTTAGCCAAGATTTTACTTGAGAATGAGGAAGAAAAAAGGAATGTTGCAAGTTTGAAATAAGAGTAGAAGATATGAGAAAATTGTTTCAGAGAGTGGGAGGGTGAGTTATGTAGAAGGATATAGGATTCAGTGTATTCTTTGTTGGGCATAGTTGAGATTGCTGGGCATGTTTAAATCCAACCAATTTCAGCAAAAGGTAATAATGAGTTGGATGTTGTTAAACTTGGGGTTATTCAGATGAGTGTGACTGAACAAAAGTGGTCTCAGGACACTGCTCAGGGGATGGGTGCCCTAAAATCTCAGAATTCACCATTATACAATTCATCCATGTTAAAAAGCCACTTATACTTCAAAAGCTATTGAAATAATTTTTTAAAGTATATTTGAGAGTTGAGAGCAAATGACTACAGCGTTGGACCTTAAATTCTAAACAGAAGAAGGAGGCAAAGAAAGACCTAATGAAGTGAAAAATAATTCTTGACAGTTAGAATCAGGAGCCAGGCACAGTGGCCCACGTCTGTAATCCCAGCACTTTGGGAGGCTGAGGTGGGTAGATCACCTGAGTTCAGGAGTTTGATACTAGCCTGGGCAACATGGTGAACCCCTCTGTCTCTACCAAAAATACAAAAATTAGCTGGGCATGATGGCGGGTGCCTGTAATCCCAGTTACTTGGGAAGGTGGGGCAGGAGAATCGCTTGAACCCAGGAGGTGGAGGGTGCAGTGAGGTGAGATCAAGCCACTGCACTCCAGCCTGGGCAACAGAGTGAGACTGCCTCAAAAACAAAAAACGAAAAACACAAAAACAAGTTAGAATCAGGTATTGAAGGTCCCTGACTTGAATAACTGTTGGAATTAGAATATAACAAGGAAAGAGGGGAAAGCAAAAAAAATAAGTTGTGGACAATTTCTCCTTCTGATGAACGTTAGAAGCATCTAGTTGCATTAGATTTCATTTCTACAAAACAAATTACCATTTGAGCTTAGAGACTTAAGGCAATAACTATCCATTAGTTCACAGTTCTGCAAGTCAGAAGTCTGGCACAATGCTTGGCCCACTGCCAAAGATATCACAAGGCCAAAATCAAGGTGTTAGTTGAACTGAATTCTCCTCTGGAGGCTCTGGAGGAAAATTTGCTTCTCAGATTATTTTTTGTTACTAGAAAGAATTAGTTTCTACTTCTCTAGGAGCTAGAAGGATTAGAAGCTGTAGGACTGAAGTACCTGTTTTCTTGCCAACTGCAGCCAGGGGCCACTCTCAGCTCTTAGAGGCTGCTTATATCCCTCAATCTTCAACCCAGCAATGGTTTGTCAAATTCTTCTCATGCTTTTAAATACTGAATTCCTCTTCTGCAATGAGCTAGAGAAAATTCTGCTTTTAAGGGGCCTACCTAATTAAGTTGGTGCATCCACAAAAAAAATTCCCTTTTGTCATACAATGTAACATAATCATGGATGAGGTGTCTTATCATAATAGCAGATTCAACCCACATTCATAGGAGGGGAATGACATGGTTGAGGGTCACTGGCGGTGATCCTAGAACTCAGGTTACTACACTAGACAAATTCAATTAAGTTTTATTTAAATATTTAATTTGAAAGATTGATATCTTTCTAGAATGAGAAATTTTCTACAGTTTAGTTTGTTTTTACATAAGATTTCCACGTTAGCTTTTGTAAATATTATGTATTGTAGATATTGCTACTGTTGTTAATGGGATTTTTTTCATTACATTGTCTATTCTGCGAAAGGGCCATGTATGCAAAGTTACCCCCATGTGCCTTTGCATATATGTCCCAGAAACCAAAGAATGAGGAAGACAAGTCGAGGTTGTTGGCATTGGGTGTTTTACAGGGGGAACTTACGAACAGAAGCATGGTCTTGGGCTGTAGCAAGACAGGCAACTCTTTGTATTGTTTCTTCCCAGGCGCCGGGCTTATATACAGTAGGGAAAGGGTATATATGGTCCAGAAAGACAATTAAAGGCAACCCTCCAGAAAAGGCAAGAATGCGATGTGCATTATATCCAGTAACTTGTGAAATGATATTAAGGTTCATAGGTTCTTACACTAAGAACAGCAAATAGGAATCAGGAGGCATCCGTGGGACCGGGGCTATCAGAAGTCAACTTGGTGGATTAGCAGCCAAGATGGAGTCACTTTTGTCTCCACGTTATTGAATTGATTTATCATTAGTTTTTATTATTTATCTTTTATTTGACCAAGTAGATTTCTGTTTAGTTCCAATAATCTGTCAGTTATTCTCTTGAATTGGTTAGGAGTATCATCATACAGTCTATAAATAATAATTTTTCTCTCTCTTTTGAAACTTCTATGTTTTAATTTCTTTTTATTGTTTCATTGCATTGGTTATGAACCCTTTGATTACTGAGAAGGAAATTAACAGTAATATGGAGTCTCATTATAATGTGCCTCTTAAAATGCAAATGTTTTTACTATTTTATCATTAACTATGGTATAAGAGAAAAGTTTATGGCAAATACTCTTTACTAGATAGAAATTTTCATCTATTTCTAGGCTGTTGGCATATTTTAATGATATTCAATATGGAGTTTTAGTAAATAATTTTTTATTTACTAAAGAGATAAATGCATTGAGATAAATTATAGTTTTTACATGTTAAATTAATACAATGATTGCATGAATATATTATCATATGCTTACACAGTCATTTGTTCCTGGGAAACCTAACTTCATTAATATGTATTATTCATTTAATACACTTATAAATTTTATTTGTTAATATTTTATGTACAATATTTAATCTAATATTTATTAGAATTTCACTATGATAATTTATTTTATACTATAACTGTCATTTCTATCAATATAATGCTTATTAAAATATTCTGTTTTTCTTTGTGATATGTATTATTTGTATAATGTGAGATTTTTGTAACTAAAAGTTTTGTTAGAACCTGATATGGAATCAAATTGGCCAGGTCATTTTTAGAACATATTTTTAGCTGGCATTTCTATTTCTTTCATGTTTATTTGTCCACTGAGATTTTTTACTTTATGAGTAAATGTTAATGATAACACTCACATGCACACACCACACACACACATACATACTTAGAACAGATTTTTTTAGTATAGTCATTCAAATTTATTGCTTAAAGTCATATATATTCTTTTCTAAAATCATTTATTGTTCTTACAATCTGTAGTTACATTCCTTCTTTGATTTTGCTCTAGTTTTCTTTTTTCTAGACATATTTCATAAACATTTGCTAATTTATATATGTCTTCTTAATGAATCATACTTTGGAATTATTGTTATTTGAGAGGCAGCCTCATTCTGTCACCCAGGCTGGAGTACAGAGGTGCAATCTCACCTCACTGCAACCTCTGCCTTCTGATTCAAGTGATTCTTCTATCTCAGTCTCCCGAGTAGCTGGGATTACTGACAACCACTACCACACCTGGCTAATTGGTTTTTATTTTTAGTAGAGACAGGGTCTTACCGTGTTGGCCTATCTGGTCTCAAACTCCTGACCTCAAATGACCCACTGCCTTGGACTTTAAAAGTATTGGGATTACAGGCAAGGACACTGTGCCTGGCCACACTCTGGAATTATTGATCAATTAAACTGCTAGTTTTATGTACAGTATTTCAATTTTGCTATTTATATGCTTTGGTAATTTAAGCCTATCCATTTTTTAACATACTTTCTATAATTATCTGAATTGAGTAAGTATATTCTCTTCTGAACAAGGCAAGAATTTTACATTTAAATTAAAAAATTTAGCAGTATTTTGATAAAAATGATCAGTTTCAGGCTTTTACACTCTTTTATCCTTCCTAAAAGTATCAATCAACAGCTCATATTAAAGTAGAAAAAAATCTTTGGGCCCCAAAACAAAGTTGACAATTCATAGAGCACAATTGGAGCAGAAATACAGTGTGATAAGGTGATTGAAACCACAGACCTACCATACTTTGTGTGTGAAAGCAAGAGTGGCAACAGAATTTTGGCTTTAATAAATAGATTGAGTCTTAAAAGAACTTTGTTTGAGACAGAAGACCAGAATCTTATTTTTTGGTTGAAATCACTGGTTGATGTCAGTTACCCTTTACCTCAAACTCATGGAAGCCATTTGAAAAGAAAGAAAAACTCCTACTGACTTCTATCTAGGGCTTCAGATCTTAACAAGAAGCAGCTTAGGAAATTGAAAATACTCAGAAACAGTCTGTAATCAGGAACCGAACTAACTGTTCACCAGGCTGTTTGCATGGATCTGCAACCAATGTGGGACAGGAGCAATATCATTTAGTGACCCGCGAAGCCAAGTGCAGGCAGTCAAAACGCACTAGACAGAGAGAAGAGATCACACAGCTGAGGAGAAAGACCAAACAGACAAAATACCTTCCAATTAACAGAACATTGGAAACCAAACTTCTGAAACATTTGAAAAAAAAAAATGCTGAGTAATATATCTAACACAGCCATAATTATTAATTAGATTTAACCAAAGTGAATTAATTATATAAAACAATCTGAAAAAATTCAGATTTTAAATGATGGAATTTTTTTTCTGTAAGATAGCAAGACCTTATGCAAAAGAGAAATGGAAATGAAAAAGACTAATCAGAAAATTTAGAATTGGCAAATGTAGTCATAGTAATGGAAACATAATATAGGGAAAAAGAAAACCTCAACAAATTGGACATTAGCACTGATTAATTTGTTGACAACATAGCACGAAGTAAAAGAAGATAAAAATTCATAGAAGTCAATAAATGTGAAGAAAAAGGTATTCATTTCATTAGAGTTCCAGAAGAAAAATGCAGAGAAACTAGGATAAAAAAAAGTTAAATGTTTTTCAGTTTTGAAGAAAGGTATGGATTCTAATTTATATTTTATATGGCACTAATATTGCTATACCAACTTTCTTTTTTTTTTTTTTTTTTT
>PVKP010022242.1:0-37955 GCA_004027715.1 Plecturocebus donacophilus | reverse complement strand
AAGAGAATGAATCCAAGCTGGAAAATACTCTTCAGGATATTATCCAGGAAAACTTCCCCAACCTAGCAAGGCAGGCCAATATTCAAGTCCAGGAAATACAGAGAACACCACAAAGATATTCCTCAAGAAGAGCAACCCCAAGGCACATAATCATCAGATTCACCAGGGTTAAAATGAAGGAGAAAATGCTAAGGGCAGCCAGAGAGAAGGTTCGGGTTACCCACAGAGGGAAGCCCATCAGACTCACAGCAGATCTCTCAGCGGAGACTCTGCAGGCCAGAAGACAGTGGGGGCCAACATTCAACATCCTTAAAGAAAAGAACTTTCAGCCTAGAATTTCATATCCAGCCAAACTAAGCTTCAGAAATGAAGGAAAAATAATTTTTTTGTGAACAAGCAAGTACTCAGAGATTACATCACCACCAGGCCTGCTTTACAAGAGCTTCTGAAAGAAGTACTACACATAGACGGGAACAACCAGTATCAGCCATTCCAAAAACATACCAAAAGGTAAAGAGCATTACCATAATGAAGAATCTACATCAACTAATGGGCAAAACAGCCAGCTAGCATTACCAGAAGCTGTGATTTTTGTCTCTGATAAAACAGACTTTAAAACAACAAAGACCATGAGAAACAAAGAAGGACATTACATGGTGGTGAAAGGATCAATGCAACAAGAAGAGCTAACGATCCTAAATATATACGCACCCAATACAGGAGCACCCAGATACATAGGGCAAGTTCTTAATGACTTACAAAGAGACTTAGACTCCCACACAATAATAGTGGGAGACTTTAACATTACACTACCAATATTAGACAGATCAACGAGATAGAAAATTAACAAGGATATCTAGGACTTGAACTCAGACCTGGAACAAGTAAACTTAACAAATATTTACACAACTCTCCTCCCCAAATCCACAAAACATACATTTTTCTCAGTATCACATTACACCTATTTTAAAAGTGACCACATAATTGGAAGTAAATCACTCCTCAGCAATTGCATAGCATCTCACAGGTTTAAATAAAAAATTGGTTGGCTGCTTATTTGTTATTTTCATCGCCTATTCCTTCCTGTCTCCATTGTTAAGCACAATTATTGGCATAAAAGAAGTTCTTAATACCCATTTTTAGACTGCATTCTAGCCTGGGCAATAGAACAAGAATCCCATTCTCTCTCCCTCTTTCTCTTCCTCCTTCTTTCTCTCTTTCATTCTTTTTTCTTTTCCTCTTTCTTTCTTTCTCCTTTTCTCTCTTAAAAAAAGAAAGAAAGAAAAAATAAAATATCTAGGAATATATTAACCGAGGAGGTGAAAGAATTCTGTAAGAAAAACTATAAAACACTGATGAAAGAAATCATAGGTGACACAAACAAATGGAAAAACATCCCATGCTCATTGATTGGAAGAATTAATATTGTTAAAATGTTCATACTATCCAAAGCAATCTATAGATTCAGTGCAATCCCTATCAAAATACCAAGGTTATTTTTCATGGAATTAGAAAAAAAAATCTTAAATCATTTATATGGAAACAAAAAGGAGCCCAAATAACCAGAACATTCTTAAGCAAAATAAACAAAACTGGAGGAATCACATTATCTGACTTGAAATTATACTACAAGTTTATGTAAACAAAACAGCATGATATTCATTTAAAAACAGACACATAGATCAATGGAACTAAATAAAGAACCCAGAAATAGAGGTGCATATTTACAGTCGATTTTTTTTTTGAGTCAGGGTCTCACTCTGTTGCTCAGTCTGCCGTACAGGGGTATGACCATGGCTCACTGCAGCCTGGACCTCTTGGGCTTAAGCAATCTTCCTGCCTCAGCTCTAGAGTAGCTCAGGACTACAGTCACACACCACCATGCACAGCTAATTTTTTTAATTGTATTTTTTGTAGAGTCAGGATCTCACTATGTTGCCCAGGCTGGTCGCAAACTCCTGGCCTCAAGTGATCCTTCTGCCTTGGCCTCCCAAAGTGTTGGAATTACAGGTATGAGCCACCATGCCTGGCCTGCTCTTTGACACAGTTAACAAGAACACACACTGGGCCAGCCTGGGCAATATAGTGAGACTCCATCTCTATAAAAAATTAATTTAAAAAATGATCCAGGAGTGGTGGTATGTGTCTGTAGTCCCAGCTACCAGGAGGCTGAGATAGGAAGATTACTTGAGTCCAGGAAGTCAAAGCTGCAGTGAGCCATGATTGTGCTACTGTGCTATAGCTTGGGTGACAAAGCGAGACCCTGTCTCAAAAAGTAAATAAATAATACACACACACACACACACACACACACACACACACACACACACACACACACGGGAAAGAATATCCTTTTCAACAAATGGTATAAACAGTGCTGGGAAAATTGGATTGCCATGTGCAGAAGAATGAAACTGGACCCATATCTTTTACTAGATGCAAAAATCAACTCAAGATGGACTAAAGACTTAAATGTAAGACCTGAAACTATAAAAATACTAGCTGAAAACCTAGGAAAAACTCTTCTAGACATTGGTTTAGGCAAATAATTCATGACTAAGACCTCTAAAGCACAGGCAACAAAAAACAAAAATAGGCAAATGGGACTTAATTAAACTAGAAAGCTTCTGCCTAGCAAAAGAAATAGTCAACAGAATGAACAGACAACCTGCAGAATGGGAGAAACTATTTGCAAAATATACATCCAACAAGGGTCTAATATCAGAATATAAAAGGAACTAAAACTTGACAAAAATCTAAAATAACCCCATTTAAAGTGAGCAAATAATATGAATAGACATTTAAAAAAAAAACATACAATGGCCAATAAACATATGAAAAAATGCTCTACATCACTAATCATCAGAGAAATGCAAATTAAAACCACAATGAGATACCATCTTACAACAGTGGCTATTACAACCATGACTATTATTGAAAAGTCAAAAAATTGCAGATGTTGATGAGGATATGAAAAAAAGAGAACACTTAAACACTGTTGGTAGGAGTGTAAATTAGTACAACTTCTGTGGAAAACAGTATGGAGATTTCTCAAAGAACTAAAAAATAGAGCTACCTCTTGATCCTGCAATCCCATTACTGGGTATGTACCCAAGGAAAATAAATCATTATATCGAAAAAATACTGATGTATCTTTTTGCAGTAAACATTTTGACTGTTTACTGCAACCCTATTCACAATAGCAAAGACATGAAATCAACCTAAGTGTACATCAATGGATGATTGGTTAAAGAAAATGTGATCTATATATACAACGGAATACTATTCAGCCATAAAAAAGAATAAAGTCTGTGTTTTGCATAAACGTGGATGGAATAGGAGACCATTATCTTAAATGAAACAAGTCAGATACAGAATGACAAATTGCATGTTCTCACTTATAAGTGGGAGCTAAATAATGTATACACATGGATGTAGAGTGAAATAACAGACAATGGAGACTCGGAAGGATGACGGAGTTTGAGGGGGCTGGATTATGGGAAATTACTCAATGGGTACAATGCACATTGTTTGGATAATGGATATCCTAAAAACCCTGACTTCACTACTACACAATCTATGCATGTAACAAAATTGCACTTGTATTCCACAAATTTATACGAAAATAATGTTGAATCAAAAAAATTATAGTTTGGTAGAGCATAGAATTATAGGTTGGAAATAATTTTCCTAACAAATTTGAAGGTATTTTATATTATTTTCTAGCTCTCAATGTATTTTTTCTTTTTTAAGAGACAGGGTCTCACTCTTATCACCCAGGCTGGTGTGCAGTGGCATGATCACAGCTCACTACAGCCTTGACCTCCAGGGCTCAGGCAATACTTCCACCTCAGCTTCCCAAGTAGCTGGAATCACAGGCACTTGCCACCATGCCTGGCTATTTTTTTATTTTTTTGTAAAGATCGGGTCTCCCTATGTTGCCCAGGCTAGTGGTCTTGAACTCTTGGGCTCAAGTGATCCTCCCATCTTGGTCTCCCAAAGTGCTGGGATTACAGGAGTGAGCCGCCACACCCAGCCCTCCCAATGTTGATGAGTTTGTAAGCCCAATGCTGTTCTGATTCTTTTTTTATTTTTAAATTAAAAAAACTGTATTTTTAATTTGCATGGGGACACAGTAGGTATATATATGTACATATTTATGGGGTACATGAGATACTTTGATACAGGCATACAATAAGTAATAATCACATCATGAAAAATGGGGCATCCATCCCCTCAAGAATTTATCTTTGTGTGACAAACAATCCAGTTATATTCTTAGTTATTTTAAAATGTATAATTAAATTATTATTGACTATAGTCACCCTGTTATGCTATTGAATACTAGGTCTTTTTCATTATTTCTATGTTTTGTACCCATTAGCCATCCCCACTTCTCCCCAGCTCCCCACTACCCTTCCCAGCCTTTGGAAACCATCCTTCTACTCTCTATGTCCGTGAGTTCAACTGCTTTGATTTTTAGCTCTCACAAATAAGTAAGAACATGCAAAGTTTGTCTTTCTGTGCCTGGCTTATTTCACTTGACATAATAACCTGCAGTTTCATCCATGTTGTTGCAAATGACAGGAGCTCATCCTTTTTCATGGCTGAATTGTAAGTACTCCTATGTGTATATGTACTACATTTTTTAATCCATCTGTTGATGGACACTTAGTTTGCTTCCAAATCTCAGCTATTATCAATGGTGCTGCAACAAAAATAAGAGCGCAGATATAATTTCTATATACTGATTTCCTTTCCTTTGGGTTTATAACCATCGGTGGGATTGCTGGATTGTATGGAAGCCCTATTTTTAGTTTTTTGAGGAACCTCCAAACTATTCTCCATAGTGGTGGATGCACTAATTTACATTCCTGGCCGGGTGCAGTGGCTCATGCCTGTAATCCCAGCACTCGGGGAGGCTGAGGCAGGCGGATCACCTGAGTCAGGAGTTCAAGGCTAATCTGGCCAACATGGTGAAACCCCATCTCTACTAAAAATATATATAAATTGGCTGGCCATGGTGGTGTGTGCCTGTAGTCCCAGGCACTTGGGAGGCTGAGGCAGGAGAGTTGCTTGAATCTGGAAGGTGGAGGTTGCTGTGAGCCAAGGTCTTGCCACTGTACTGTGGCCTATGCAACAGAGTAAGACTCTGTCCAAAAAAAAAAAAAATTACATTCCCACTAACACTGTATGAGGGTTCCCTTTTCTCCACGTCCTCTCCAACATTAGTTATTGCCTGTCTTTTAGATAACAGCCATTTAAACTGGCATGAGTTAATAACTCATTGTAGCTTTGATTTACATTTCACTGATGATCAGTGGTGTTGAGCACCTTTGCTTATGCCTGTTTGCCATTTGTACATCTTTTGAGAAATGTCTATTCAGATCTTTTGCCCATTTTAAAATCAGATTATTAGATTTTTTCTTAATAGAGTTGTTTGTGCTCCTTATATATTCTGGTTATTACTCCCTTGTCAGATGAGTACTTTGCAAGTATTTTCTCCCATTCCATGGGTTGTCTCTTCACTTTGTTGATTGTTTCCTTTGCTGTACAGAAGCTTTTTAACTTGACGTCATCCTATTTGTCCATTTTTGCTTTGGTTTCCTGTGCTTGTGGGGTATCTCAACAAATTTTTGCCCAGACCTATGTCCTGGAGAGTCTCCTCAATGTTTTCTTGTGGTAGTTTCATAGTTTCAGGTCATAAATTTGTCTTTAAGCCATTTTGATTTGATTTTTATATATGGCAAGAGATAGGGATCAAGTTTTATTCTTCTGCATATGAATATCTGGTTTTCTCAGTACCGTTTATTGAAGTGCCTGTTCTTGGCACCTTTGTCAAAAATGAATTCACTACAGATACGTGGATTTGTTTCTGGGTTCTGTATTCTGGTCCACTGGTCTGTGACTGTTTTCTGCGGTTATTATAGCTATGTAATATAATTTGAAGTCAGGTAATGTGATTCTTCCAGTTTTGTTCTTTTTGCTTAGGATAGTTTTGGCTATTCTAGGTCTTTTTTGGTTCCATTCTAGGTCTTTTAGGGTTGTTTCTTCTATTTTTGTGAAGAATGTCACTGGTATTTTGATAGGGATTGCACTGAATCTATAGATTTCTTTGGGTATTGTGGTGTTCTGATTCTTAATCTTAACACTGTCCTGATTTTTTTAAAAAATTTATTAACAAAGCAACAACATGAAGTCACGTGTTCTGATTTTTTGTCTGTGTAAGCAACTTGTTCTTTATCTCTGGAAGCTTTTAGAATTGTTTCTCTGTGTCCAGTGCTCTGAGATTCTATAATGATGTGTCTTGGTGTGGGTTTGATTTGTTGTTCTGGATACTTAGGGTGCCCGTTCCATTTGGAGACTCTGTTCTTCAGTTTGGGATAGTATTTTCAAATAATTTTTTGATGATTTATTCTCTTCTGATTCTCTGTTCTCTTTCTGGAACTCTAATTTAGAATTCTTATTTAGTAGATATCTACTGGAATGATCCTTTAATTTTTATGTTTTCTCCTAAAGTAGAACAAATTTGACCATCTTCAACTTTATCCTCCAGTCTTTGTATAAAATTTTTGTTTCTGTAACATGGTTTTAATTTCCAAGAGCTCTTTTTTAAAAAAAATCTGAATAGTAGTTACTCAAAGTAGTTTCTTATTGTTACTTTATGGATGCATTACAATATCTCTTTCAGAAGTCTGATGATGGATTATTTTTAGTTTTGTTGTTGTTTTAGACTGAGTGCAGTGGTGCAATCTCAGCTCATTGCAACCTCTGCCTCCCAGGTTCAGTCAATATTTCTGCCTCAGCCTCCCGAGTAGCCGGAACTATAGGCATATGCCACAATGCCCAGGCAATTTTTGTATTTTTAGTAGATACTGTAGTTCACCATGTTAGGCAGGCTGGTCTTGAACTCCTGACCTCAAGTGATCTGCCTGCCTCGACCTCCAAAAGTTTTGGGATTACAAAGCGTGAGCCACCATGCCTGGCCTATTTTTAAATGCTTTATTTTTAGTGTATTTTTTTTTCCTCCTTTGCAATTTGTTTCCTCTCATTTGCTTTTACCTTCTTGTTTATTTTTGTTTCTTTCTTGTATATTAAAGTCCTTCCTTAAATGTCTGATGATCCCTGGCTGTCTGTTTATTTTAAAGAGTAAGAACACTAAAAAGCTGACTGGAAAATATGAGGGCTGGGGCACACAGGCCAAAGTCTTACATGTAGAATTTATTTTAATTATCTATGTCATTAAGAGAACTCTGATGAGGGTATCTTTGGGATTTTTCTTTGAGGCTGGTGAGATTCTCCAGAGAGGGTTTTCCAAAGGTATAATCAGGCTTTTGTTTACCTTTGTTTCAGAATCAATATTCTTAAGTTTGCTAAACCAGTTACCATTCTTCCGTTTGATTTTCAGCTTCCAAAATGTTGTTCTTGTTGTCTCCTTTCCCTTTCTTATGGCCTGGAGAGTAATACATAATTCCACCTTTAACTGGAAGCCGCCTGTATGTATGTAGGTGTGGATGTGTGTATTTACTTACTTATTTGAGATGGGATTTCACTGTGTTGCGCAGGCTGCACTTGAACTCCTGGGCTCAAGAGATCCTCCTGCCTTAACCTCCGGAGTAGCTGATAGCACTGGTACGTGCCACTGTGTATGACTGTCCCCATTATTTCTTTAGGATAATTTTTTGGAGGTCAACTGCTGGATCGTATAGAAAGATTTTGACACAAATTATCTGATTGCCCCAAAGTAATATGTATACACGAAAAGTGGTAAGCGTCTGTATAATAATTGTTTGGCAGCAAGCATTGAATAATTTCCACGGGTACTGTGCACGCCACCTATCTGCCTCAATACTCCGCCCGGCGGCGGGCTGGATATAATGCAAGAAACGTCTGAAAAAGCGACGAGATGCGCATGACAGCTGGGCGAAGGCAGAGGGCAAACCTAAAAGGGCCAAGCGCATAGACCACGCCTCTGAAATTTGGGAAGGTGAGAGGGGTTTGATCTTGTCGATGATTGGCTGGTCTCTGACCAATGACGGACAGCGATTGATTTTTCTAATTACCGTCATCCACCTCCCCGGGGCCTTGGAGCCACGTTTACAAATAGGAACAGGGTACGTAGGAGGGATAGAACGTACAGCCAATGAAATCGTGTGGCGCCGATGGGCGTGTTGAGGCCGCTGCCAGGCTTAGGGCGGAAACAGATTCTCTGGGTAAGAAGGGGGACGAAAGATGGCGACGGAAACGCTGCTGTCCAGTGTGTTAGGACTGCTGCTTCTGGGGCTCCTGTTACCCGCAAGTCTGACTGGCGGTGTCGGGAGCCTGAACCTGGAGGAGCTGAGTGAGATGCGTTATGGGATCGAGATCCTGCCGTTGCCTGTCATGGGAGGGCAGGTGAGAAGCGTATAAGGGGCAAGGGTCCAGGCAGAAGAGGAAGCGGGGAAGAGACAGAGGAAGAAGGGTAGCGGCCAAGTCTGGGGCTGGAGCTTACGGGGAATCGGGAAGAGTAGATAGTGCTTTTACGTTGACTCCTAGGGGTCGCAGACTGAGACCTATTCTCTGGGGGCCAGGAGTTGGGAGAGGTGGGGCTTCCTGCTGTCACCCTTCAGGTCCCAGTTTACGATCGAAACACCCGGACTCCGCCCCCGTGGAGAAGTGGAAGCGCTCTCTCCTCTCACCTACCAAATACAGCTGGAGAGTTTTGCGGCTTATTCTGTCTTCGATTGAGCTCTTCCCCAGGGTCTGAAGAGGGATTTTGTTGTTCTCCCTGATCCCAGCCTTTCTTTGCTTCCTTGACCCCCGACCCTTCCTTCTTTCCCAGAGCCAAGCTTCGGACGTGGTGATTGTCTCCTCTAAGTACAAACAGCGCTATGAGTGTCGCCTGCCAGCTGGAGCTATTCACTTCCAGCGTGAAAGGGAGGAGGAAACACCTACTTACCAAGGGCCTGGGATCCCTGAGTTGTTGAGCCCAATGAGAGATGCTCCCTGCTTGCTGAAGGTGAAGGGGACTGGGTTAGATAGAATGAGGGCGAAGGTGAAGGGGACTGGGTTAGATAGGATGAGGGCGAAGGTGAAAGGGACTGGGTTAGATAGAATGAGGGCTTGGGAACTAGCAGTTCATCCGAGAACTGGAGTGCCAGCGAATGAAGCAGGTTCTAGGGGACCTGTAGTGGTTAAGAAGATTACTGGAGGAGTAGACAGATTACACGGACAGGAAAGAAGCAAGAATCCTGCAACCACTAGATGACACTTTGCTGAATGTAGGCGCAGGGTTAGAAGATCTCAGAAAAGGCCTAAAGCAAGATTGAGGATTTGTGTGGTGTAGGAGGATTATTTCCTTAAACAAGCCTACCTGCTAAAGTCACCTCCTGCCCTATGACTGCTCCAGTATCCTATTTTATTTTCACTGTAGCACAGATTTTTGATCTGAAATCATATTAACTGAATCAATTTGTTTATTTTTGGTCTGAATCCCAGCATTAGAATGTAAACGCCATGAGGTCAAAGACTTTATCTTATTTATGGCTGTATTCCCAGTGGCCAGAAGAATGCAAAGAATGTTCAAGAAGTTCAATTCATATTTGATTTTGGGTTCTTCTGTGTTTCCCTAATATGATTGTTTCAGGGACACCATAATTTCTTATCTTTATGGAGGGAAAATAAGGATTTAAAAAATCTTTTAAAAGGGAGGAATGGAAAGACCTCAAGTGGAAAACAGACTTTAGAGATATCTCTCCAAGTCACAGAAGGAAAGCAGCTCTCCCTCCTTATTGAAAGTCTGGAGAATTGAATGTGGAAGTGAAGGGAGGTGAGAAGTAGATGAGAGGTTATGTCTTAGAGCCAGGAGACTCTGGTTCCAAGAAAAGACGTCTGCACTCCATCCCCCTGATTATTTATTTTTTAATTGTCAGACAAAGGACTGGTGGACATATGAATTCTGTTATGGACTCCACATCCAGCAATACCACATGGAAGGTGACTCACTCCTATATTTTCCTTAAGCCCTCAGCATCATATGATGGAAGGTATCCTGCCTCCCCAGTTCCTTCCTACTTCTCTTAAGAGTAACAGTGCTTCACTGTGGCTTCTCTTACAGATTCAGAGATCAAAGGTGAAATCCTCTATCTCGGCTACTACCAATCGGCCTTCAACTGGGATGATGAAACAGCCAAGGTGGCAAGAGTGCGGGACTGGGAGAGAAAGGGTTCTGGCCACTGCCCAAGAGCCCCGACAAGAAGGGGAGGGTCAAGATTAGCTGATCTGTTTCCTGGGGCTTGGTGGCCATTAGGACAGAGTTTCCTGGAGCCTGGGGTGCAGGCCATTCTTTGTCTCTTTGGGGATACAGTGCCATCCTTCCTCTTTGCTGTCTCTCTCATGTCCTCCCACTCCTGCCTCATGTCTTCCCCAGGCCTCCAAGCAGCATCGTCTGAAACGCTACCACAGCCAGACCTATGGCAATGGGTCCAAGTGCGACCTCAATGGGAGGCCCCGGGAGGCCGAGGTTCGGGTAAGTCTTGAGAGAGGGAAGTTGACACTACCACAGGGACAATTCAGATTCTAAGGGAAGAGGGTTGTGTCTTATAGTCAGTGGGTCCCTCACAGACCCTAAATCCAAAGTTTGAAACATATTTTCAGGCCAGGCATGGTGGCTCACACCTGTAATCCCAGCACTTTGGGAGGCCAAGGCAGGTGGATCACCTGAGGTCAGGAGTTCGAGAGCAGCCTGACCAACATGGCAAAACCCCATCTCTACTAAAAATACAAAAATTAGCTGGGTGCGATGGTGGGCACCTGTAATCCTAGCTACTCAGGAGGCTGAGATAGGAGAATCACTTAAACCCAGGAGGCAGAGGTTGCAGTGAGCCAAGATTGCACCACTGCACTCCAGCCAGGGCAACAAGAGCGAAACTCCGTCTCAAAATAAAATAAAATAAAGCATATTTTCAGCTGCCATCTGGACATCATTACCTGGATATTCAGAGGCACTTGAAGTCAACATTTCCCAGATCCTCTCCTTCATACCCCCAACCACACTTAATCTTTTTTCCACATTTCTCCTCTCTGTCACCTCAGCAATAAACCTGAGTGCCATCCTTGACTCTTTCTTCTCCTCCACATCATCCCTCCTTTATTCCTTTAATGGCTCTTTAGTGAGGTCTTGCTGTATATGCCAGGCATTAGGCTGGGCTCTGGGAATATACAGTGGTGAGCAAATGGCCCACCAGTGGTGAGGCCCCTGCCCTCATGGGCTGCATTAGACAGGAAGACAGAATCACAGAAATGAGTCTATATGATTATCAACTAAGAAGTGAGATGAAGGAAAAGAATCTAGCTCTCTCAGAGTAAATAAAGTCTGTTCTTTCTACTTCTAGATATCTCTCAAAACTCTCCTATGCTTTCCTGTGGTCGGTACTTTCACTCTCACCCACATCCTTGCCAACAGCTTCTTTACAAGTGCTTCTCATCTAGTGGTCCTTAGCTGAGTGGAGGCAGGCAAATATAGAATGCAAAAAGTTTGCTTATAGCCATTCCTGGAGATAGTGAAAAAAAAAAAAAAGAAAAGAAAAAAGAAAAAAAGAAAAAGAAAAAAAAAATGCAAAAAGTGCCTCAGGCGATTCTCGTGTATTCACAAATACGCACACCTGTAAAGAATTACATGACACCCACCAGAGTTATCTTTCCATAATGCAGACTTGTGCCTGCAGTTGTGTGTTGGTAAGTGTTGAACACCCAGATCTCTGTGGGTGTGGGAGGGAAGCCCTGATCTATAATGTTTGCCAATATCTGTTGTATAAATACTCCCATGATGCCCAAGTCAAACACGATGTCAGCTGTCTTGCAACATTCTCCAAAACTTACCATTTGGCACCAATACACCTGTAAGCATGCATCACTTCTCTGCTCAGTCCTGGAAATCCTTCAGTGTTTCTGCCTTGCACAAAGGCTAAGATCCAAATGTTTCAGCCCAGACCAGGGTGGTGGCAGTGGAGGTGATGGGAAAGAGTTGGATTCTGGATATATTTTGAAGGTAGAGCCAATGAGATTTGTTGATGGTTTGGATGTGGGATAGAATCATGGATTATGCCAAGATTTTTGGCTTGAGCAACTGGAATGATGGAATTGTAATTTACTAAAGTGTGAAGGAACAGGTTTTGGGGAGGAAATTTGGTTGGCTTTGGATATTGAAGGTTGAGGTGGCTATTAGACATCCTAGTGGTACTGTCCAGCTGACAGTTGGCTCTGTGATTCTGGAATTCAGGGACAAGGTCTGGGATAGAGATAGAAGTACTCATTGTGTTTCTACCACACTGGCCTTTTTCTGTCCTTCTAACCAGTGAGTCTCATTGTTCCCTCTGCCTCTTGGAGATCTTTGAATGATTGGCCCCATCCCCTCATTCAGGTTATAGTCAAGTGACAACTCCCAGGGAACCTGACATAAGCAAACAGACACACGTGTACGTGCACACACACACACACACACACACACGGGCACATATCCTATTGTTCCTGTCCTGGTAACCATCCACAGTGTTTCACATTCTTCAAAGCATGTATCATTACTTGAAATTGTTTTATTTGTTTAAGTTTAATTTCTGTCTGCCCTCACTAAGATAAGCTCTGGGAAGGCAGGGATGATGTTTGTCTTGTTTTCTGCTGTATTCACAGCTCTTGGAACAGTGCTTGGCTCAAATAGGTACCTAGAAATTATTCATTGAATGAATGAAATGAATGATAAGCCAGTTCTAATGTCACCTTTCTTGACTAACCCAGAAGACTAGTTAGTTGTGTTCCTTTAGCACTTCATATACAAGCATCCACATTCCTATATACCCACAAGCATCCGCACGTGTACATAATCCGTTATAGCATGTAGTTCATTGTATTCTAGTTATTCTTTTGGGTGTTGGTATCTTCAGTAGGCCAAGAACTGAGGTCAAGACTGCATAGCTTCCTCGTACCTGGTGAACATATGCCCTGTGCCAAGCACTAGTAGAAACTGGGGACAAGAAGGTGGATGAGACCTAGACCTGCTCTTAGGAGACATGTTAAATGAACAGCCACAAGAAGCAGGATAAATGCCACAAGCAGTGAAGTGCAGTCCTTAGGGGAGCACGCAGTCAGTGAACAGAGTCCAGGGCAAAAAGGAGGCCTCTTGGGAAAAGTACCTTTGAACTGACATTGGAGGATGAGGAGTTAGACTAGCAGATGGAGAGGACGGGTGAGGGGAAGAAGAGGGCTTTCCATGTGTAAGGTGCAGTAAGTGCAAAAGGCCTGGAGACAAGAGGCAATGGCCTATCCCAGGAAGTGACAGATATTCACAGGGACTGAGGGTATAACTATGGGAAGGGGAGTATAGGAGATAAGTCTGAGCAGTTGGTAGGGGACAGGTCACAGGTCACGAAGGGCTTTGTAGCTATAATGAGGAGTTTAGATAATCCAAGCGACAACGGTTGGGGGAGGCAATGAGGTTTTTGAAGCAGAATGATGACATATTCAGGTTTGGATTTGAAGGCCCACTCTAGCTGGAGAATAGCAAAAATTGAGAGCTCACTCAGGCAGCTGCAGTAGTCCAGGTGTGAAATAAAGGTGCCCAGGGATGAAGAAATGGGAATATTTGGAGAGAGATTTAGGGGGCAAAATCAATAGAGTAAAAAGGAGGCAAGAATGATTCCCAGGCTTCTGCCTTGTGCAGTTGGATAGACGGTGATTCGTGTTACTGAGACAGGTATAATGGGAAGAGGAGTAGGTGCGGTGAAGGAAAACGGTGAGTCTGGCTTTGAATATGATTTTAGTGGCTGCTAGGCAGGCATTCAAGTAGAGAATTCTAAGGAGGCTGTGGATCTCTGGGTCTGTGGTTCAGCAGAGAGATGAATTGAACCCAGAGGTGGGGAGTCGTCTCAAAGAAACAGTAATGAGAAAAGTGGGACAGAACTTCAAGGAAGCCATCATTGAGAGAATGGGAAGAAGAGGGTTTTGCCAGAAGAAGGGGCCAGAGAGGAGGCTATAGTGACATGGCAGGACGCATCTCAAGGGAAATTGGTCCATGGTTTTGGCTGTGCCTGAACCTTCAAAGAGAATTAAAAACTGCTTGTAGGCAATCATAAGTCATTATTAGTTTTATAAAGGTAAAACATGTACATGGAAATAAAAAATTCAGACAGTAGAAGAGAGCCAGATAAGTCCTCTACTTCCCGGCACCCCAGACCAGTCCTTTGGTTGGACTAAGTAATACAGATCATTGGTGATCTTTGCTGGAGCAATTTCAGCAGAGTGGTGAAGATGAGGTGTTGAGAAAAGTGGTGAAAAAGTAGAAATTGGCTGAGCCTGGTGGCTCATGCCTGTAATCCCAGCACTTTGGGAGGCCCAGGCAGGCAAATCACTTGAGGTGAGGAGTTTGAGAATAGCCTGGCCAATATGTTGAAACCCCATCTCTACTAAAAATACAAAATTAGCTGGGCGTGGTGGTGGGTGCCTGTAATCCCAGCTACTCAGGAGGCTGAGGCAGTAGAATTGCTTGAATCCAGGAGGCAGAGGTTGCAGTGAGCTGAGATGGCACCATTCCAGTCCATTCTGGGTGACAGAGTGAGACTGTCTCAAAAAAAAAAAAAAAAAGGGAAAAGAAAAAGTGGAAATCTTTGAAGAAGTTTGGGTATTTGGATATGAAGGGGAGATAAAAGGTGAGTATTAGTGAGAGGTGCTGGGGGGTTGAGCAAGGGGGAACTCCATGGTTGGTGTGTGTTAAGATGGAATAGACTAGAACATGTTGAAGACTGTTGGGTGGATGTTAGTGGAGAGGAGCAGAGGGAGGTCAAGGTACAGTAGAAAGAATGAGAAAACAATGTGGACAGGACAGGGATGCAGAACCTGGGAGAGCAATTTACCTCAAAAGGAAGGTCTAGGGTAGTAGACCAACTGGATCCCTATCTCAGTTCTTATAAAGTAAGATTCTAGAGATATCAAAGATTTTTTAAGTTATAAAACATGCAGTTGGCTGGGCGCAGTGGCTCACGCCTGTAATCACAGCACTTTGTGAGGCTGAGGTGGGCGGATCTCACGAGACCATCCTGGCTAACACCGAGAAACCCTGTCTCTACTGAAAATAAAAAATTAGTGGGGCATGGTGGCACACGCCTGTAATCCCAGCTACTTGGGAGGCTGAGGCAGGAAAATCCCTTAACCCAGATGGCAGAGGTTGCAGTGAGCTGAGATCATGCCACTGCACTCCAGCTTGGGCGATAGTGAGATTCTGTCTCATAAAAAATAAAAAGTACAATTACACACAAAAATGTCACAGAGACCCATAAATTCACTGCCAAGTTAAACAGATGTTAATGTTTTGCCTGATTTGGTTCAGACCTCTGGTTTAAAAAAAGGAATAAAATGCTTATGATAACAGCTAAAGCCCACCTTCATATTTAGTCACTCCCTCGCCTCTCCAGAAACAACCACAACCCTCACTATGCTTGTTTTGTATTTTTATTACCGATACATATATGATAGACAATAGATAGTGTCTTGTGTTTTAAAATTATACATCAGGAGTTTCAACTTGTTTTTTTTAACTAATCAGTGTGTTTGCCATTCCATGGCATGACACAGAGCTCCGGTTGAGTGATTTTTTTTTTTTTTTTTTTTTGAGATGGAGTCTTACTCTGTTGCCCAGGCTAGAGTGCAGTGGCATGATCTTGGCTCACTGCAACCTCTGCCTCCTGGGTTCAAGTGATTCTGCTGCCTCAGCCTCCTGAGTAGCTGGGACTATAGGCGCCCGCCACCATGCCCAGCTAATTTTTAAATTTTTACTAGGGATGGGGTTTCACCATGTTGGCCAGGCCAACATGGTGAACTCTTGACCTCAAGTGATCCACCTGCCTTGGCCTCCCAAACTGCTGGGATTACAGGTGTGAGCCAGCATGCCTGGCCTGGTTGAGTGATTTTAATGTCTATATTGTGTTTCATTGCTTACTTACTCATTCCTCTGTTGATAAACAGTTGGGTTTCAACTCAATGCCCTTATACAGAGTACTGCAATGTAGGTCTCATTGTGACTGCACTAGAATTTCTCCAGGGAAATATCTACGAAGTAGAATTGCTGGGTTACAGGAGGGTATGTTATTGGTGAATTCAATTTTTTTAACTATGGAAAAAATATATAACCTAAAAGTTATCATTCTAACAGTCTTTAAGTGTACAATTCAGTGGAAACATTTACAATGTTGTATCACTATCACTACTATTTCCAAAAATTTTTTCACCCCAAACAAAAATAACTCCTCTTTCTTCCTCTCCCAGACTCTGTTCTACTTTCTGTGTATGTGAGTTTCCTGTTCTAGGTACTTTATATGAGTAGAATCATACAAGATTTGTCCTTTTGTGTTTGGCTTGTGTTTGGCCTTTTGTGTTTGTGTTTGTGTTTGTGTTTGTGTTTTGTGTTTGGCCTTTTGTGTTTGGCTTAGCATGGTGTTTTCGGGGTTCATCCATGTTATAGCATATATCAAAATTTTATCCTTTTTTATGGCTTAATCATGTTCCATTGTCTGTACATACACATTTTGTTTACCTATTCGTCTGTCAGTGGATGGATACTTGGGCTGTTTTCATCTTTGGGTTATTGTGAATAATGCTGCGATGAACATTGATGCACAAGTATCTGAGTCCTGTTTTCAATTCTTTTGGGTCTGTACCTTAGGAGTAGAATGTGCCTTATGGTAATTCTGGGTTTAGTTTTTTGAGGAACTGCGAACTGTTTTCCACAGCAGCTGCATCATTTTACATTCCTAGTAGCAGTGCCCAGGGTTCCAGTTTCTCCACAGTATCTCCATCACTTTTTTCTTTTTTTTTAATTTTTTTTTTCAGTAATAGCCGTCTCAATGAGTGTGAAGTAGTATCTCATAGTGGTTTTTGATTTGCATTTCCCTAATAACTAATGATGTTGAACATCTTTTCATGTGCTGACCATTTGTATATCTTTTTTGGAGAAATGTCTATTCAAATCCTCTGCCCATTTGTGAATTGAGTTGGTTTTGTTGGTGAGTTGTGAGAGTTCTCTAGTAATATATCCTAGATATTAATCCCTTATCAGATCTATGATTTGTAAATATTTTCTCCCATCCTGTGGCTGCCTTTTCACTATCTTGGCAGTGTCCTTTGGTGCACAAAGGCTTTTAATTTTGATTTCTAAGAGTTTTATAGTTTTAGCTCTTAAATTTAGGTCTTTGATTCATTTGAGGTTAATTGTTTTTTTTTCTAAGAGATGGGGGTCTCGTTATATTGCCCGGGCTAGCCTCAAACTCCTGGACTCAAGAAAGCTTCATACTTCAGCCTCTGAGTAGCTGGGGTTATAGGGGTGTGCCACTGTGCCCAACTGCTCATTTTGAGTTAGTTTTTTAATATGGTGTAATTTTTGCATATGGTCCAGCTTCATTTTTTGAATGTGGATATCCAGTTTTCCTGCCATCATTTGTTGAAAAGACTGTCTTTTTCTCATGGAATATTCTTGGTATCTGTACCAAAAATCAATTGACCATATACGTTAGAGTTTATTTCTGGCCTCTCTATTCTATTCTATTGGTATATATGTTTGTCTTTATGCCAGTATCACACTGTTTTGATTATAGTAGCTTTGTATTAAGATTTAAGTCAGGAAATGTGAGTCCTCTAACTTTGTTCTTTTTTTAAGATTGTTATTGATATTTGGGATCCCTGGAGATTCTATATGAATTTTAAGATTTTTTTTTTTTTTTTTTTTTGTAAAAAACACCATTGGGGAAACAAGGTAAAGAATAAACAGCAGCCTGGCTGAGACAAAAAAAAGAAAAAAGAAAAAAAAAATACTATTGGATGCCTTTCATTTCTTTTTCATTCCTGATCACTCTTAAGACTTCCAATACTATGTTGAATAGAAGAGAAGTGAAAAGAATGGCCATCTTTGTCTTCTTCCTAATCTTAAAACGCTTTTAATGTTTCACCGTTGAGTATGATGAGAGCAAGAGAGAGAGTGGGGATGTGTCACAAACTTTTTTCTTTTTTCTTTTTTTTTGAGATAGTCTCATTCTGTTACCCAGCCTGGAGTGCAGTGGCGTGATCTTAACTCACTGCAACCTCTGCTGCCCGCGTTCAAGCAATCATCCTGCCTCAGCCTCCTGAGTAGTTGGGATTACAGGCATCTGTGACTACGCCCAGATAATTTTGTATTTTAGTAGAGATAGGGTTTCACCATCTTGGCCATGCTGGTCTTGAACTCTTGACCTCATGATCCACCTGCCTTGGCTTCCGAAAGTGCTGGGATTACAGGCGTGAGCCACTGCGTCCCACCACACGTTCATTATTTTATCTTTGTTATTTCCTTCCTTCTCCTTTCTTTGTATTATTCTGATCTCTTTTTTTTTTTTCTAACTTTTTGGATTTTTTTTTTTTTTAATAAAGACTGGGTTTCACCCTGTTGGTCAGGCTGGTCTTGAACTCCCGACCTCAGGTGATCCGCCCACCTTGGCCTCCAAAGTGCTTGGATTATAGGCATGAGTCACTACGCCCGGCTGGATTTTTTTAACATTTAAAAAATTCTGGCCAGGCATGGTAGCTCATGCCCTGTAATCCTAGCATTTTGGGAGACCAAGGTGGTAGGATCGCCTGAGGCTGAGTTTCAGACCAGCCTAGGCAACACAGTGAGACCCTTTCTCTATTAAAAAAAAAAAAAATAGGCAGGTGTGGTGGCATGTACCTGTGGTCCCAGCTACTTGGAGGCTGAGTTGGGAGGATCTCTTCAATCCAGGGGGTCGAGGCTGCAGTGAGTTATGAATACACTACTGCACTCCAGCCTTGGTGACAGAGCAAGACATCATCTCAAAACAAATTTTTTAAATAAAAAATTGTATATTAAGTTTTCTAAATCGGCATCACATACACATAATTCAAATATAGAAATGCTTTAAAAGGTATACAGAGAAAAGTATTAACACATCTTATCCCCCATTAGCCTCTTTCCATCCTTAAACAAGAGTAACCATTGTTAATTATATACGCTGAGACTTTTTTCTTTTTTTTCTCTTCATAAATACTTTTCAAACAGACGATTTTAAAAAAAATGTACATATAAGCATATATCTTTGCACTCTTTCCAAATCAATGTATAAAAACCTTACTTGGGCCAGGTGTGGTGGCTCATGCTTGTAATCCTAGCACTTTGGGAAGTGGAGGCAGGAGGATCACTTGAGGCCAGTAGTTTGAGACCAGCCTGGCCAACATAGTGAGATCTCATCTCTACAAAAATAAAATTTAGGCAGGTGTAGTAGTGTGTTCCTGTGGTCCCAGCTGCTCAGGAGGCTGAAAAGGGAGGATCGTTTCAGCCCAGGAAGTCAAGGTTGCAGTGAGCTGTTGTCATACCATTGCACTCTAGCCTGGGCATGAGAGTGACACTCAAAAAAAAAAAAAAATGCATCCTTATTCCTGTATATAGTTTCTGTTATTCTGTTATATAGCTGTACCATTGTTTATCTAAATAGTTCCCTGTTGATGGACATTTAGCTTGTTTTAAATCTTTTTTTTTTTAGGCAGAGTCTTATTCTGTCACCAGGCTGGAGTGCAGTGGCGTGATCTTGGCTCACTGCAACCTCCGCCTTCTGGGTTCAAGCAATTCTCATCCCTCAGCCTCCTGAGTAGCTGGGATTACAGACATGTGCCAACACATGCAGCTAATTTTTGTATTTTTAGTAGAGATAGAGTTTCACCATGTTGGCCAGGATGGTCTCAATCTCCTGACCTTGTGATTCGCCTGCCTCTGCCTCCCAAAGTTTTGGGATTACAGGCGTGAGCCACTGCGCCCAATCTTAAATCTTTTATTAACACACAAGTGCTACAGTGAATAATCTTGTACTTACGGAGTATATGTAAATTAAGTTCCTGGAAGTAGGTTTGTGTAATTTTGCTATGTATGCCAAATTGCTCTGCTTAAGGTAAATTACTTTCTCTCCAACAATGTATGGGAATGCTGATTTCCCTACAGCCATGCCAACCCAGTATATTTTTAAACTTTTGGATTTTGGCCAGTCATCAGCCAGGCATCAGATAAAGAATGATTTCTTACTGTAGTTTTAATTTGCATTTGTCTTAAGAAAAAAATGTATAATTTTACTCATTTAAGGGCTGTTTATCTCTCTTCCCTTCTTTTTCTTTCAGCTATCCAAATTCTTTGCTTGTTTTCCTAAGGTCTTGTTGGTCTTTTTCTTGTCAATTTATAAGAACTCTTTATATAGTAGAGAGATTATCCTTTTGTCTGTGATATGAGTTGCAAATATTCTTGTAACTTCTTCAGCGAAATGCTTACCTCACTAATTTTCAGTCTGTCTGCTTTCTTAATTATACATCTGAAGCTCTACATTTCACTCTGAGTACTATTTTGGTTGCATCTCTCAAGTTTTAATATGTGGTGTTTCCATTTTCATTATGGTTTCTACATGTTTCTGAATTTATTTAGAATTATGCCTAATATATTGCTTAATGAATGTGTTTTGCTTTGCTGTTTTTATATGATTGCTATTGGCTTCTAATTTAATCCCATTGTTTCAATGATTCTTTTGGTGATTGTTGAGACTTCCTTTTTGATGAATTTTTAAAAATGGTATGTTGGTGCTTAAAAGCATGTCTTTTCTCCAGTTAAGCAGTTCAGGATGCTAATTGTATTGTTCAGATTTTCTACAATTTTATGTCGAGTTGACTAGTGATTATGGAAAGAACTGTTTAATATTCCCACTGTGATGGTGGATTTGACAATTTTATTAATTTTTTTCTTTACATGTTTTGAGGCTATGTTTAATTTTGAAATTAAATAATTTACAGGTTTTCTAATGTTGAACCAACTTTGCATTCCTGAAATGAACCCAATGTGGTCATGTATATTATCCTTGACTATCCCTTTTTTCTTTTTTGAATTAATTTTTTTGAGACAGAGTCTTACTCTGTCACCCAGACTGGAGTGCAGTGGTGTGATCTTGGCTCACTGCAACCTCTGCCTCCCAGGTTCAAGAGATTCTCATGCTTCAGTCTCCTGAGTAGCTGGAATTACAGGCATGTGCCACCATGCCCAGCCAATTTTTGTATTTTTAGCAGAGACAGGGTTTCGCCATGTTGGCCAGGCTGGTCTCGAACTCCTGACCTCAAGTGATCCACCTGCCTTGGCCTCCCAAAGTGCCGGGATTACAAACGTGAGCCACCTGCACCCGGCTGTGGGTAGATTTTTAACTACTGATTCATTTTCTGAAGTAGTTTTAGAAATATTCAAAGTTTTCTATTTCTACTTGGGTCAGTTTGGGTAAGTTTTCTTTTTAGGAGTTTGTTCATTTCATCTGACTTTTCAGATTTATTGGCATAAAGTTCATTATATTCTTCTATCTTTTTAATCTCTGTGGCATCTGTAATTAGGTTCCTGTTTTCATTCCTCATGGGTTATTTTTTGCATCACTCGTTTGTTATTGGTCAGTCAAATCAGAGGTTAGACAGTTTTATTACACTTTTCAAAGAACCAATTGTTAAGCTTCTCTATTGTATTTGTTTTCTATTAATTTCTACTCTAATATTCCTTCACTTTTTCTTGCCTCTACTTTTTTGGGTATATTTTGCTGTTTATTCAACTTCTTGAAATGAATGCCTAGCTCATTCATTTTTGGCATTTCCTCTTTTATATCTCATAAATTTGTCTCCAACTACTTATATATCTCTCACAAGTTTTTAATGGCTATTTTAAATTCCTTATCTAGTTATTAAATAGATAATACTTTCTCATGATATAAAACCCAGAAAGTACTATTTAAAAGGTATGTAATGAAATATTTCTTGGCTAGGTGTGGTGGCTCACGCCTATAACCCCAAAACTTTGGGAGGTGCAGGTGGGTGGATCACCTGAGGTCAGGCATTCAAGATCAGCCTGGCCACTGTGGGAAATCCTGTCTGTACCAAAAATACAAAAAATTAGCCAGATGTGGTAGCACGCACCTGTAGTCTCAGCTACTCAGGAGGCTGAGGCAGGAGAATCGCTTGAACCGGGGAAGCAGAGGTTGCAGTGAGCAGAGATCATTCCACTGTGCTCCAGCCTGGGCAACAGAGCAAGACTCTGTCAGAAAGAAAGAAAGAGAGAGAGAGAGAGAGAGAAAGGAAGGAAGGAAGGAAGGGAGGGAGGGAGGGAGGGAGGGAGGGAAAGAAAAGAAAGAAGGAAGGAAGGAAGAAAGAGAAAAGAAAGAAATATTTCCCTCGCATACTTGTCTCTCATCTGCTCATTTCCCATTCTCTACCCGCTGTCCCTGCTCCAGCCCTACAGATTATCCCTGCTCTTAGTTTTGCATGTTTCCTTCCAACCTTTTTTTGTGTGATTACAAACAATTATGAATGGAGATTCTTATTTCCTTTCCCCTTTATTTATAAACACTATATACTAAATTAAACACACTGTTCTATTTCTTGCTTTTATTTCCTTTGCCGGTAAATCTTAGAGACCTTTCAATGGCAGTACATCTTTTTTGTTTTTACAGATGCATAAAATTCCATTGTGTGTTCCATCATTTTGTCACCATTACTCTACTGATTGAAATAGTCCCCTCATTCTTTCGTTATCCCAAATTATTATTATTGTACATATATGCATGTGTAAATATATCTTATCTATAACTGAGCTGGGCATGGTGGCTAATGCCTATAATCCCAACACTTTGAGAGGCTGAGGAGGGAGGATGGCTTGAGCCCAAGAGTTTGAGACCAGCCTCGGCAACAGAGCAAGACTCTGCATCTATTAAAAAAGAAAATAAATAAAGTAAGAAAAAAGAGTATAATTGCCAGGTACAAGTTATGTATATTTAAAGATTGTCTTTTTCGAAATGTCTTATTACAGAAACTTAAAAACATGTATAAACCCCCTAGAAAGGTGTATCTGTAGTTCCCTGTCTTTGGATACATGGGATGGTATTCCTGTTCTCTATTTCATTTATTTTTGTTTTAATCTGTATTCTTTCCCTCTGCTGGCTCTTGGTTTAGTGTGTTCTTCTTTTTCTAGTTTCTTAAAGTAGAAGGGTAGATTATGGAGTCAAGATTTCGTTTTTAAAAAATTGATGTTTATAGCTATGAATTTCCCTCTAAGCACTACTTCAGCTGCATTCTGTAAGTTTGGATATGTTATGTCTTCATTTTCATTCATTTTTGAGGTATTTTATAGTTTTCTATTGTTTTTTTTTTCATTTAACTCATTGGTACTTATGAGTATATTGTTTAATTTCTACATATTTCTGAATTTCAAAATTTTTTTTTCCTTATTCATTTCTAATTTTATTTCGTTGTGGTCAGAGAACACACTTTGTGTGACTTAAATTCTTAATTCTTCGAACATATTTATTAACGTAATGGCTACAAGCTGGGCATGGTAGCCCATGCCTATAATCCCAGCACTTTGGGAGGCCGAGGTGGGCAGATCACCTGAGGTCAGGAGTTCAAGACCAGCCTGGCCAACATGGTGAAACCCCATCTCTACTAAAAATACAAAAATTATCTGGGCATGGTGATGGGCGCCCATAATTCCAGCTACTTGGGAGGCTAAGGCAAGATAATTGCTTGAACCTGGGAGGTGGAGGTTAAGCCAAGACTGTGCCACTGCAGTCCAGCCTGGGCAACAAGAGCCAGACTCTGTCTCAAATATACATATATATATTATATATACATATGTGTGTATATATATATATTATCTATATGTGTATATATAATATATATGTATATATAATATATATATGTATGTATAATATATATGTGTACATGATATATATGTATGTATAATATATATGTATATATGATATATATATGTATGTATAATATATATATGTATGTATGATATATATATGTATATATGCAGGCTACTTTTGTTGTTGTTGTTGAGATGGAGTTTCCCTCTTATTGCCCAAGCTGGAGTACAGTGGCGCCATCTTGGCTCACTACAACCTCTGCCTCCTGGGTTCAAGCAATTCTCCTGCCTCAGCCTCCCTCATAGCTGGGATCACAGGCATGTGCCACCACACCCGGCTAATTTTTTGTATTTTTAGTAGAGATGGGGTTTCTTCATGTTGGTCACGCTGATCTCGAACTCCTAATCTCAGGTGATCCACCCACCTCGGCCTCCCAAAGTGCCGGGATTATAGGTGTGAGCTACTCACTGCGCCTAGCTAAAATATCTATTTTTAAGTGTTTGTAAGATCCAACATCTGGGCCCTCTCACAGGTGGTTTCTTTTACTTGCATATTTTTCCTATATATGTATCCTACTGTAATGTTTCTGCATGTTTTGTAATGGTTTTGTTGAAAACCAGACATTTTAGGTAGTATGTTGTAGTGACTCTAGTTAGAAATTCCTGCCCTCCACCCCTTGGCTTTTGTTTGTTCATTTGTTCAGTGACTTGGCAGAAGTACTTGAGTGCAGTCTCTTTCCCTCATCACATGAAGCCTCTAGTGTCTCCTCAGAGAGCACAGTCTTGGCCCTGCACACAGTCACAGCAGATGACAGTGGTTTCAGCAGGCTCTTTTTGACTTTCTTTCGTGAATTTGTTATGCCGTTGGCCTCTCCTGGTATCACCCCCAGCTGTTGGGCTCCACTCATTGCCAACTAATCGCTTTATTGTTTTTGACTTGTGGGCGTAAGTTGTTCCACAGTCTAGTCCAGTTAATTCTGGGCCCCTTTGTAGGGCCAGTTTTTGAGGCTAATATGTAGGTTTGTTCTGACTCCAGGATGGCTCTCAGTTGCTTTTTCCCTGGTTCTCTGTTAAACTAGGTGTCCCAAGGTCTAGCCCGTTGCTATTGTGGAGCAACCAGCCTCCTTTTAATTGCCTCCCATCAAAATCTCTACATTTCTGAAAGTGCCCGTAGGCTTGGATTTCCCCATACTCTGTTTCACATTAAGTCAGTCCTTTGGAGAATGTTTTGGAGCTCTGCGTTCTTATGGACTGCCTCTCTTCCTGGGCAAAATCCCCAAGGCCCTGCTCTGAAGTTGGGGTCAGGAACAATGGCTTGCTTCTCTTGAAAGGACATTCCTGCTTTATGAGCAGGGAGCTAGGCAGGGATGACAGCCTCTGCTGTCCCAGTTTGTATCTCCTTTTGTGAAACCTCCACTCTCTGAGCAAGCTTCAGTGAGGCCAATCAGGACCCTGGTATTCTTGTCCCACTGTACTTGAGGGAAAGCCTCTGCCCTGTGAGTGGGGCTGGGTGGAGGAAGGGAGCCCTTGTCTTGTGACCACTTTTTTAGGAATTTAGTTACTGTACCTTACCCCTCCTGGTAAAATACCATATACCATATCTCATGACTGGATGTTCAGGGAATAAGAAGGTCCCTCCTACCCCGCTACCCCACCTTTTTTTTTTTTTTTTTTTTTAACTGTGCTCACCTGCTAGAGTGCAGCTTTGTCAAACTGAGCTGTGAGGTGGGGGTTTGGGGCATAGAGTCAGGGAGCAGGTCATGGCTCAAGTGCTGCAAATTCTCACTATTCAAGATTTAGTAGCTGGGCATGGTGGCTCACATCTGTAATCCCAGCACTTTGGGTGGCTGAGGTGGGAAGATTGCTTGAGCCCAGTTTGAGAAAGCCTGGACCTCATAGCAGGACCCTGTCTCTACACAAAAATTTTAAAAATTAGTCAGATATGATGGTACACACCTGTAATCCCAGCTCGGGAGGTTGAAGTGGGAAGATTGCTTGAACCTAGGAGGTTAAGGCTGCAGTGAGCCATGATCATGCCACTGCACTCCAGCCTGGGTGACACAGCGAGACCCTGTCTCAAAAAAAAAAAAAAAAATTTAGTAGATTTTCTTGAATAAACATTTCTTTATTTGTTATATGTCCTTAGGAAAGTTTCCAAAGAGTTTAAATGCTTTGTGTTTTAAAATTTTCATCAGCTATGGAGTTTCCCTGAGGAGTGAGTCTGCGAAGTCCCTCATGCTGCCTTTTCAGAAGTAGGACCTCTCCTACTTTTGGTTTGATTTTGAGACAAGGTCTTGCCCTCCACACAGGTTGGAGTGCAGTGGCATGGTCATAGCTCACTGTAACTTTGAACTCCTGGGCTTAAGGGATCTTCCTGCTTCAGTCTCCCAAGTAGCTGAGACTACAGGCGCACATCACCACACCTGGCTAAGTTTTAAATTTTTTGTAGAGATGAGGTCTCACTATGTTGCCAAGGCTGGTCTTGAATTCTTAGCATCAATCCATTCTCCTGCCTTGGCCTCCCAAAGTGTTGGGATTACAGGTGTGAGCCACCAGCCTCTCTTACTTTTAATAGTTATATTAGAAATTAGAATATTACATGCTTAATTTATCAAAGGCCAGTCAATATCTTTACCCTCTTTCTGAATGATATAAGAATCTAGGCTGAGGCAGGTGAATTTCTTGAACCAGGCAGGTGGAGGTTGCAGTGAGCCGAGATCATGCCACTGCACTCCAGCCTGGGCAACAGAGTGAGACTCCATCTCAAAAAATAAAAAAATAATAATAAGAAGAAGAATCTTAGAATTGTTTAAAGTTTTTTTTTACCATATTCACATATTTTAAAATATATATATACAGAAATGTATATATATTTATATTTATATATATTTTATAAAATAATACTGGCCGGGTATGGTGGCTCACGCCTGTAATCCCAGCACTTTGGGAGGCTGAGGCAGTGGATCACCTGAGGTCAGGAGTTCAAGACCACCTGGGCCAACATGGTGAAACCTCGTCTCTACAAAATTACAGAAATTAGCCAGGCATGATGGTGGGTGCCTGTAATCCCAGCTAATTGGGAGGCTGAGGCAGGAGAATTGCTTGAACCCGGGAGGCAGAGGTTGCAGTGAGCTGAGATCATCCCATTGCACTCCAGCCTGAGCAACAGAGCAAGACTCCATCTCAAATAATAACAATAATAATACATATATGAAGCAAATATAAGTATATATATATACACACACATACCATATTTATACAAAGCAAGAATATAAAACACAAATTTGTTACCTACAGTTAAGCTGCCTGAGTTCAGTTCCTGTTTTTACCACGTAAAAGCTGGTCAGCCTGAACAAGTGCCTTAACTGCATCATACCTGTTTCTTGAGACACAAAGTTGAGATATCAATACCCACTCACTGGGTTTTTGTGATAATTACGTGAGCCAATTTATGTAAAGTGCCATATGCACAGTGTATGCACAGTGCTTGACAGATAATCAGTGCTTAGTAAAAGACACCTGCTCTAAGAACTAAGGCATATTATTGGTGGTGATTACAGTATATTTGCCCTTTCTGTCCTGACAGTTCCTCTGTGACGAGGGTGCAGGTATTTCTGGGGATTACATCGATCGTGTGGATGAGCCCTTGTCCTGCTCTTATGTGCTGACGGTTCGCACTCCTCGGCTCTGCCCCCACCCTCTCCTCCGGCCCCCACCCAGTGCTGCACCCCAGGCCATTCGCTGTCACCCTTCCCTGCAGCCTGAGGAGTACATGGCCTATGTTCAGAGGCAAGCTGGTGAGTAGAGAAGGAGGAGAGGAAGGGGAGATGTGGGGGCAGGAGGCAGCAAAAGACCAAGTATTGAATAGCCAGAGGAATGTGTTCCTGGCCTGCTTGCCTGCTATTTCTTGGTAGACTCAAAGCAGTATGGAGATAAAATCATAGAGGAGCTGCAAGACCTGGGTCCCCAAGTGTGGAGTGAGACCAAGTCTGGTGTGGCACCCCAAAAGATGGCAGGTAGGACCTTGTTTGACCTGTTCCATGAAACTCGCTTCCATTTCTTCTTCCCCCTGATCTTATTGTCCTGACTGACTGGTGGGGTGGGGTGGAGGAGTACCAGGGGCCCTCATCCCTTGGTGATAGAGGAGGGGAAGATACCCCATCCTATTTGCTCCCTTCCATCTCACCCCTCCTATCAGATTGATCTCTCCTTGTTCTCTGTACCCCAGGTGCCAGCCTGACCAAGGATGACAGTAAGGACTCAGATTTCTGGAAGATGCTTCATGAGCCAGAGGACCAGGCCCCAGGAGGGGAGGAGGTGCAGGCTGAGGTGAGACCAGCTGCCTCAGAGGAACAGGATGGGGAGGAGGAGGGTTACTGCAGCTGGGATCATTGTGAGGTGACCTACATCTACCTAGGGATGCAAGGATATCGCCAGAACCTTTGCCTTCATAGCATGGAGAGCATGAACAGGCTTTCACACTTGACTCTGTCCTTTTCTCCTTGTTAGGAGCAGGACCCAAGCCCTGAGGCAGTAGATTCAGCTCCAGGCACTCCCAGTGGTGAGTGAACCCTCCATGTGTCCTTTACTGAATGTATTTTAGGATTGGCCAGGGTAGGGGTGGAGGGGAGAGCTAAGCACTAGGAGGGAGGCTGAGCAGCCAGGCCAGCAGCAAATTCATTTTTTTTTTTTTTTTTTTGGAGATGGAGTCTTGCTCTGTTGCCCAGGCTGGAGTGCAGTGGTGCAATCTTGGCTCACTGCAACCTCTGCCTCCTGAGTTCAAGTGCTTCTCCTGCCTCAGCCTCCTGAGTAGCTAGGATTACAGGTGTGCGCCACCATGCCTGGCTAAATTTTATATTTTTAGTAGAGATGGGGTGTCACCATATAGGCCAGTCTAGTCTTGAACTCGTGACCTTGTGATCTGCCCACTGCAGCCTCCCAAAGTGCTGGGATTACAGGCATGAGCTACTGTGCCCGGCCAGCAAATTCATTTTTACAGGAGTTAATACTCTGTAGACAGCACTGCTATTTTAGCAAGGTAGCAGAACACAGTGGCTCCACCACTTGGTGACTTTGTAATTCACTTAACCTCAATTTTCTTACCCATAAAATGGGGGTAATAACCCTTACCTTAGAGGGTTGCATGGGATTAAATGAGAATGCATCCATAATTCATAATAGAATACCTGGAACTGAATAAACTAAATGGTTAATATTTGTGGAAAGAGCAGAAGGGTTCCAGAGAAGACAAGCCCTTAGCCCCAGAATCTTCTCTGTAGTCCTAAAAACTGGAGTGACTGCCAGAAGGGCCTCAGAAGTACATGGAAGAGTGGGGACTTAGCAGCTTGTTAGCATCCATCTCTCCTACCTGAGTGTCCACTTAGGACGGTACTCTCTGCAGATAAATGTTTGCCCTTGTCTTGCTATCAAACAGGTAAATCCTAGAGGCAGGGACCATGTCTCTCATTACCTCTCCTTAGGAATCAAAAGAGAATTTAGGAGTACAGTGGTGCACACCTGTAATCCTGGTTACTTGGAAGGCTGATGCAGGAAGACTGCTTGAGCCCAGGAATTCAAGATCAGCTTGGACAACATACTGACACCCCATGTTGAAAAAGAGCCAGGTGCAGGGGCTCATGCCTGTAATCCCAACACTTTGGGAGGCTGAGGCAGGCGGATCACCTGAGGTCAGGAGTTCGAGACAAGCCTGGTCAACATGGTGAAATCCCATCTCTACTAAAAATACAAAAATTAACTCGGGCGCGGTGGCTCATGCCTATAATCCCAGCACTTTGGGAGGCCGAGGTGGGTAGATCATGAGGTCAGGAGTTCAAGACCAGCCTGGCCAACATGGTGAGACACCCCGTCTCTACTAAAATTTCAAAAACTAGCCAGGCATGGTGACACACTACTCAGGAGGCTGAGGCAGAAGAATCGCTTAAACCCAGGAGGCAGAGGTTGCAGTGACCTGAGATCACACCACTGCACTCTGGCCTGAGCAACAGAGCAAAACTCCATCTCAAAAACAAAAAACACAAAAATTAGCCGGTTGTGGTCGTGGGCGCCTGTAATCCGCTACTTGGGAGGTTGAGGCAGGAGAATCGCCAGAACCCAGGAGGTGGAGGTTTGCAGTGAGCCAAGATTGCATCATTGCACTCCAGCCCGGGTGACAGCGCAAGACTTCATCTCAAAAAAAAAAAAAAAAAAAGGAAAGAGAATTTAAACACAACAGAACAGGTTCATGATTATTATTCTTTCATCTCAGATTTTCAGAACAATGTGCAGGTCAAAGTCATTCGAAGCCCTGCGGATTTGATTCGATTCATAGAGGAGCTGAAAGGTGGAACAAAAAAGGTATAGGCCGTGTTCAGGGGATGGATAGAACCCACCTCCCAACTGGGAGCATTTGAAAAACTACCCTGACCTGGGCCTCAACTCCTGGGTCCCCCAGTACCACACACCTGCTACTGTTTGTGTGCACCCCACCATGTGTCTCTGCTGAAACCCAACTGTCTACCTCTTTTTCCCCACTCCCTACCCACGCAGGGGAAGCCAAACATAGGCCAAGAGCAGCCTACGGATGATGCTACAGAAGTCCCTCAGAGGGAACCAGAGGAAAAGGAAAAAGGTGCCCCACAACAGCAGAGTGAGGTGGAAGAAGAGGAGGATGAGGATGAGGATGAGGATGAAGATGAGGATGAACGGCAGTTACTGGGAGAGTTTGAGAAGGAACTGGAAGGGATCCTGCTTCCCTCAGACCGAGACCGGCTCCGCTCGGAGGTGAAGGCTGGCATGGAGCAGGAGCTGGACAACATCATCCAGGAGGCAAGCCCGGCTCTTCCTCCCCTTACTTCCACAGCCGCCTGGTCCTGTGGGGCAGAACAGGCTGATGGGCTAAAAGAAATAGAGGGCACAGCAACCAGGGCAAGGATGGGGCACTCGGAAATGGTAGCTGTTTCTCTAATTAATCAGGACTGGTGGGGAAGGGGGACCAGAGAGAGGGACAAGACTTAAATAGACTCTCCGGCCAGGCGCAGTGGCTCACACCTGTAATCCCAGATCCTCAGGAGGCTGAGGCCTGTAATCCCAGCTCACTTGAACCCAGGAGGCAGAGGTTGCAGTGAGCCAAGATTGCACGACTGCACTCCAGCCTGGGCGACAAGAACAAAACTGCGTCTCAAACTAGCAGACTCTCCTACAGAGCCTGACCCACTGGCCACCTCCATGCCCCAGACCCTTGAGTCTTTATCTTCTCTTGGGTATTCCAGACAGAGAAGGACCTGGACCCAGATGGGCTGAAGAAGGAGTCGGAGCGGGATCGGGCAATGCTGGCTCTGACATCCACTCTCAACAAACTCATCAAAAGACTGGAGGAAAAACAGAGCCCAGAGCTGGTGAAGAAGCACAGGAAAAAGAGGGTTGTCCCCAAAAAGCCTCCTCCATCACCCCAACCTACAGGTGAGAGCAGTCAGACAAGTAGCCCAATCCATTGTTTTCATCCCTTAGCTTGTCTTGTTCTTGGAGGGGACCCTGTTCCTTCCCTTCTGAGAGTGATCATTCTCTCCCCTCTTTCTGGAACACTGTCCTCACTTGTGCCTTCTTCCCACCACCATCATCCCTTTGCGTGCTTACCTCCTATTCATCCCTCTGGGCAGCAGCTTTTAGAGCATGTCTGCTTGTTTTCTGGTTTGCTCCTGCACAGCCGGTGCCTAGCACACTGCCTGGCACACACTGAATGATCAGTAGATAGTAACGGAATGCTCGTGAGTCTATATGCTGAAAACTACACATCTGTGAAGGATGCAGCCTGTCAACATTTAGGACTTTGCACCAAGTGAGGCCCTAGCTGTCAGGGTATGAATAGGAGAGCCCAGCTGCACGTGAGTCAATAGCCTGGATAGACTTTAAATCATTTCTTCTTCTTGCATCCCCTTATGTCCATTTCATAGGGTCCTATGGGTGTGGACATCAGATATTCCAAATGGGATGTTCAGTTTCAAACCTTCCATCCCATTCTCTCTAAACATTAAGTCCAACATGTGGAGAAGAAACCGCAGTCTTCCAACCTGCTTCTTCAAACAAAACTTAATTGGTGCAGGTGGCCTGATTTTGGCTTCAGAAAACATTTGTTTTCCTATAGGCGATGTGCAGAATTATTGGGTAGGGTGGGAAAATGGAAGGCTGCAATTGCTGGAGGGAGCTCCACCGGACGAATTGGGTCGGGGGAGGCACACAGTGTTTTGAGCCCTGGCTCGTATACATGTTGAGATGGAATAGCTGCCAAAGCCAACTGATGTTTTAGGGGGAGGTGACCCCCACACCCCTAACCCTGGAGTCACGCCTCTGCTTTGTGTTTCCCTGTGTGTCTCCCCCTCTAAGAGGAGGATCCTGAGCACAGAGTCCGGGTCCGGGTCACCAAGCTCCGTCTCGGAGGCCCTAATCAGGATCTGACAGTCCTCGAGATGAAACGGGAAAACCCACAGCTGAAACAAATCGAGGGGCTGGTGAAGGAGCTGCTGGAGAGGGAGGGACTCACAGCTGCAGGTGGGCCCTGGAGGGCGGCTGGACCAGCGCTGTCGGAAGGGCGAGATGCCGGAAGCGGAGGGGCTGGGACCAGCGGGGCAGGGGGCCTGCCCTGAGGCTCCTAACCATCTTCTCCTCTCACTGCATCCTGCTCCTTTCCAGGGAAAATTGAGATCAAAATTGTCCGCCCATGGGCTGAAGGGACTGAAGAGGGTGCACGTTGGCTGACTGATGAGGACACGAGAAACCTCAAGGAGATCTTCTTTAATATCTTGGTGAGAGGCTTCTACCCCCAGCCCTGGCCTCCAGCCCTTGCGTCCCCAGCCCGCCTAGAGTGGAGGCACAGGCCTGCCCCAGCCACGCTGTTGCTGAGTTCTTTTCCTGATCTATAAGATGAGGCTAGGGTTCCAGTGGCTCCTAATGCTGCCACTCAGGGAGAGCCCCGCAGGACATGGATGTTCGCACTCCCTGCCTTCCCCAAGCCGCCTGGCCCTGGACTTCCCTGGGCTTAACAGCCAGCAGCTGTAGCCCACCGCTACCCTCTCCCACCAGGTGCCCGGAGCCGAAGAAGCCCAGAAAGAACGCCAGCGGCAGAAAGAGCTGGAGAGCAATTACCGCCGGGTGTGGGGCTCTCAAGGTGGGGAGGGCACAGGGGACCTGGATGAATTTGACTTCTGAGACCAACACTGCCCTTGACCCTCCACGGAATCCAGAGTCTTCCTGGACTGGCCTGCCTCCTCCCCACCTCCCCACCCTGGGAACCCTGAGGGCCAAACAGCAGAGTGGAGCTGAGCTGTGGACCTCTCGGGTGACTCTGTGGGTGTGGGGGTCCTGGGTGAATGCTGTTGCCCCTGCTGGCAGCCACCTTGAGACCTCACCGGGCCTGTGATATTTGCTCTCCTGGGCTTTCCCTCAATCCGCTTCCTCTCCTCTGTGGCTTTTCCTGTTATTGTCCCCTAATGATAGGATATTCCCTACTCTGTACCTGGACGTTCGGTAGGATCTTTGGAGCGGAGTGGGGAAGAGAAAGCAAGCAGGGCAGGGCACTGAGCAGGCACCAGGCAGGCAGGCCCCCACCTGCCCCGAGTGCTGTTGGGAGTCGCTTTACCCCCTTCTATTGAATTGCCTTGGGATTTCCTTCTTCTTTTCTCTGCCCACCCTGTCCCATACCATTTGTCCTTTTGAGTTGAGGAGCCTTCACCTCTGTTGCTGAGAAAATGGGAGAATGCTGCCTGTCACCTCCAGCACAATCCCAGCAAAAAAGGTGTGAAGCACCTACCATGTTCTTGAACAATCAGGTTTCTAAATAAAGAACTGGACCATCAATTCATCAACCATTTTTGTGGGGTGGGGGCTCTTTTCAGATCATGCTCTGGTTCTGTTCTTTGCTCCCCACCGCCCAAGTACTATAAATGGGGCTGGGGTATGCAGGATGAGACCAGGGCAGCTAAATGAAGCCTGGCCTGGCAAGGATTCAAAGAAATACTTGCCGTACTGCCGTCTTCCTTTTCTCATGTGTCCTTTTCTGTTTCTTCCCTTCTTTTACACCAAGTCTTTCCCTATCCTCTACCCCTTTATACCCTGAAAGCCAAAATGTACACCACAGAGTTACCCTGTCAGGGATCTTCCTTCTGCTGCAGTCTCTCCTGCAGCATGCTCCAGATTCCATTTGCCACCCACACCCCTACCCACCTGTCCTTTCAACATTTCCCAAAAAGACCTCTACCTTTGGCCACACCCAGAGAGAGGGCTGCTGCCCACACATGCCAGTTTCTTAGTATGCCAAGGGTACGCGGGTCTGGTGTCTCCCTCTCTTCCTCACTACTAAGTGCAGTTGTGGGTCCCCCTATGTGCCTTCTCCCAGTGTGGAGGACTCTGATTTTTCTTTTTTTTGGTTGAGACGGAGTCTCACTTTTCACCCAGGCCGGAGTGCAGTGGTGCGATCTTGGCTCACTGCAACCTCTGCTTCCCGGGTTCAAGCAATTTGCTGTCTCAGCTTCCCAAGTAGCTGGGATTATAGGTGCCCGCCACCGCACCTGGCTAATTTTTGTATTTTTAGTAGAGATGGGGTTTCACCATATTGGCCAGGCTTGAAATCTTGACCTCATGATCCACCTGCCTCAGCCTCCCAAAGTGCTGGGATTACAGGCGTGAGCCACTGCGCCCAGCCTTGATATTTTTTTGAGACAAGAATCTTGCTGTGTTGCCCAGGGCGGAGTGCAGTGGCCCAGTCTCAGCTCACTGCAACCTCTGCCTCTCGGGTTCAAGCAATTCTGCCTCAGCCTCCCAAGTAACTAGGATTACAGGCATGGTGCTCCATGCTCTGCTAATTTTAAGTGCAGAGGACCCTGAAAGCAGAGTCCTCTACTCCCTGTCTCTGAGGTGAATGGCCTTTCTGCTGAAGGCTCCCCCCGAGGCTCACAGGATAAGAAAATGGATAGAGGGGCCAGGTGCAGTGGCTCAGGCCTGTAATCCCAGCACTTTGGGAGGCCAAGGTGGGTGAATCACGAAGTCAGGAATTCAAGACCAGCCTGGCCAACATGGTGAAACCCAGTCTGTACTAAAAATACAAAAAATTAGCTGGGCGTGGTGGTGTGCCCCTGTAATCTCAGCTACTTGGGAGGCTGAGGCAGGAGAATCACGTGAACCTGAGAGGTGGAGGTTGCAGTGAGCCAGCATCACGACACTGTACTCCAGCCTAGGCAACAGAGCCAGACTGCATCTCAAAAAAAAAAAGAAAAGGGATAGAGGGCCCAGAGCTCACATGTGTGTATAAGTGGAGACTGAAGGATTCAAATGTTGAAAGAAGCTCTTGCTGAATGTGGACTAGTGTTCGCTGTGCATGCTATGCTTACGTCGTTTTGTTTTGAAGTGTAAATAAACTTACAAAACCCTGCTTCCCATGGTCCATCTGCGCCCCCTGCAGGAGGGATGCTCCAGCTGGCCAAGAGCCGAGACACTGCCTTAAGGACAGCTGCAGTCAATGCTGCATCTCACCAGCGGGACCTTGAACAAGTCACTTAACTTTCTAAATGCTGTTTCCTCATTGGTAAATTGTGGACAACAGTACTGGCTTTTTAAGATAGTTGTGAGGATTGAATGAGATAGTATATGTCATGCTCTTAGCACAGAACCTGGCCCAAAGTAAGTGCTCACTAACTTTCTATAATTATAAACCAGCTCCTGAGTTCTGAAGAGACTGGGTTACTTGGAGACAAGAGTCTCAGAAGGAATCCCCAAAGCTGATCAGAAGCTCAGAATGGAAAGGGACTGGAGCAGGAGGGCTAAGCTTGGATTTGCTGGGGATGGAGTCTCAGCATCGCCAGAAAGCGGAGTTCTGGAAATCTCACTCTATTAATCATTTGGTACTTTCAATCAAAATTCCTTTTTTCTTTCCTTTGGCTTTTGGCAGCACTCCCGTGGTGAAGGTCAGTCTGCCCCAGCTGTGCTAAGACAAACAAAAGGAGGGGAGCGGGGTGTGGCAGATGGCAGCCAGCAGGGCTGCAGGGAGGGCTGGCGGATGGCAACAGGGCATCCTACACGGCAGGGCATCCAGGCAAGGCAGCCCAGGGCGAGCTATTAAGGGGGAACAGGTACAAAGGGGCAGCAGCTCTCCTTCACCCACCCAGGAAGTCCCCTTCTGGGCTCCTATTTTGTCATAACCTAGAGGGCTAGATATTTGGTATTCCATCCACTACCGCCCTTTACATCTCCCCCAGAAGACCAAAGATACTCCCCAGTAAGAAAAGAGGCAAGTGGATTACTTGGTGTTGGGATTTGCTGTGAGGTTTGCTGACATCTTGACCATTTTTCACTGGCTGGAAATTAAAGGAACTTCCCACTGGTTGTGATTTCCTTTGCAGGCAATTTCATTCTCTCCAGGGTCCTTATTTCCTCCCCATATTCTCTCACACTCCCAAACTTCTGAGGAAGGGAGCAAACTTTGGCCATGAGGAAGGAGTGGAGCTGAAGTAAGAGTGTCCAGGGTCTTGTAGGGGGAGGGGGAATGGCCAGGTCCCCAGTCCAGTCTTCTTTGCTACTTCCCCCTCTTCTCACTTTGCTCAGATCACACACCTGCCTCTGTACTTGTCACTGCACCTGCACTGCTCAATCCACCTTTCCTGAGTCACGCCGCTGTGCTGAGTGGTCACAGCCTAGGACCCTGCAGAGTTGCAGCCTCCATGTGAACTGGATTCAGGTCTGGTGCTGTGACATCAGTTCAGTGGTACACTTGCAGCTGAACATCTTGGGACTGGTGAGCACCAAGGGTCAGAAGCAATGCTACCCACAGATGCTGATGCTACCAACTGACTCCTCAAGGCAGATGACAACATGTGGCTGTGCCCAACCTGCACTGGCTGCTGACCCAACCCTACCCTGTCCAGCCCCTCTACCTGAGTAAACACTTTCAGCTGCACTCAAATGGTAGGACTGGGTATGTGCTGAGCCTAGCGGCACTGCAGCTCATGGAGGAAGTGCTGGTCTCAGGCCACTGTGGCCTTGGTGGTCCCTTTGATAGCACAGAGGTGGATAAATGCCTGCATCAGCTGACACTGAGTTTGTGGACACCAGGGACCTCTGCAGCCAGCTAGGAAATCTTTCCCAGGAGGCCTCCCACCCCTTCCCTCTGGAGCACCCCCTGATGGGGCCAGGAGAGGAACCCCTACTCTATGTTCTACTCTGATACCTAGTGCTCACAGCGAGCACATTGGCTGGGGCAGCCCTCCTCAGAGCTGGAGTGCCTTCCCGGGGCCCTGTGAACAGATATTGTTTGGAATACAAATAAACAGATGCCACCAAGGTCACCTAGCTGTGAAGTGGAGGGCCAGGTTTCAAAATCAGATCTGTTTTTAAAGTTCCTGCTCTTAACCAAAGCTCTCCCACCTTCTCACCCTCTCCACAGGGCCTGTCCTCTCCTCTAAGTACCATACCCTAACTCTCCCAGGACTGGCAAGCATCTTAAGAGTCAGTGAGTTTTCTGCTGCAAGGATCCCCACTGACTCCAACCTGCCCATGTCCTCCACTACATGAACCCAGAACTGTTGTACATGGAACCACCTCCAAGCCCATGGGTACTGCCCTGCCACCAGCCCCAGTGGGAGGCACCTCTGCCTGTCCGTGTCCCACCCCGGTTCCCCACCTTGACCAGCGCCATGCCCTGACCTGCCTCTTCAAGAACAGACCAGCAGCTCGCCCCCTAGACAAAATCACTTCCTCTTTAATTGCTGTTGAAGAAGATTCACACCACTGCCTCCAAGGAGATGGGGGGGCATTCCCCCTTTGCCCCCACCTGTCTCCCCTCCCCAATTACCTGGTCCTTTGCAAAATATAGTAGCCAGAAAAAAAAAAAAAAAAAAAAGACCGGAAACCACTGACACAGACAGCCCAAGGGCTGGGTGGGAGGGAGGCGGGGCTGGGCCAGGTAAGTCTGTCCTCCCACCCACTTTGTGGGGATGGGGCAGGGGGCCTGGACACCCTCCCAGCCACCTCGAATCCTCTTAGCCCTGGCTAGGACAGGTCACAGGGGTGAAGAATGGCTCTGGAGCTGCTCCAGTGGGAGGGAGGGGCTGGACAGAAAGAATAAAGGGGGAGGGGTCCCACTGTGGGGGTGCCCCCTACCCCAGATCACCACGGGCGCTGCACAGTCACAGGTACGCAGTCACGGTCACAGACACTCACAACCCGAGAGCACCCCCACCCCACCCCACCCCCTGCCCACCCT
>PVKP010022241.1:0-37973 GCA_004027715.1 Plecturocebus donacophilus | reverse complement strand
GTTCTCGTGTTGTGTTTTTCAGCTCCATCAATTCACTTATATTCTTCTCTAAGTTGTCCATTCTCATTAGCATTTCGTTAAATCTTCTTTCAAGGTTCTTAGTTTCTTTGCATTGGGTTAGAACATGTTCTTTTAGTTCACAGAAGTTTCTTATTATCCACCTTCTGAAGCCTGATTCTGTGAGTTCATCACACTCATCTTCCGTCAGGCCTTGTTCTCTTGCTGACGGTGAGCTGCGATCCCCTGTAGGAGGAGAGGCATTCTGATTTCGGGTGTTCTCAGCCTTTTTGCACTGGTTTCTTCCCATTTTTGTGGATTTATCCACCTGTCGTTTTTGTAATTGCTGACTTTCAGATTGGGTCCCTGAGTGGATGTCCGGCTTGTTGGTGATGAAGTTTTTTCTGTTTCTTAGTTTTCCTTCAGCAGGTGCCCCTTCCCCACAGAGCTGGGCCTTTCCAGATTCAGCTGTGCTTGCTCTCAGTCTTTGATGCTTCCAATTGCTGTTCTCCTTGTGGGGATGGGACCAGCCGAGCCCGACTAAAAGGGTACCCAGTCCCGTATACTCCGCACAGAGAAGCGCCGCACGGGGACACTGGCAAAACAGCTGCGCCAGCCAAAAGAGTTGTGCTGGCGACCCATGTGGCTCCTTCGCCGGGAATCTCCCAGTCTGTGGGCATCAAAAATTCGTCTGCAATTGCGGCATCCACTCACTCTCTGCGCTTTCACTGGGAGCTACAATCCTGAGCTGCTGCTACGTGGCCATCTTGGATCTCTCTCCGCCCGGTGATGAAGTTGTTTTGTTTCTTAGTTTTCCTTTGGCGGATGCCCATTCCCCACAGAGCCAGACCTTCCCGGGTTCGCTGTGCTTGCTGTGAAACTCTCAGTCCTCAGCGCTTCCAATTGCTGTTTTCCTTGTGGGGATGGGACCAGCTGAGCCCGTCTGTCCGTATACTCCGCACCAAGAAGCGCCACGCTAGGTCACTGGCAAAACAGCTGCGCTGGCCAAAAGAGTCGTGCTGGCGACCCGTGTGGCTCCCTCTGCCGGGAATTTCCCGGTCTGTGGGCAACAAAAATTCGTCGGAAAGTGCGGCGTCCACTCGTTCTCTGCGCTTTCACTGGGAGCTACATTCCTGAGCTGTTGCTAATCGGCCATCTTGGATCTCTCCGTGCCTGTCTTTTCTACTTGCTCACAAGTCTTTTGCATCCAGAGAAACGTAACACTCCTCCTTATGGTTGCCACAGTCATTGGTCATTACAGGTACTCAAGGAATGTTTCTTGGAATGAATCTGCCCAAATCTGGAACCTGAAAGCCTGGTTCCAAAGCTTGATATTTACACACACACCTATTATATGACAGGCACATCTGTACACATGAGCATGTAGGCACACATGAGCACCACACATGCACGCCTACCTGTGCACTTACACACATTCATGTACACTTGCACACTCACAATGAACACACACACTTGCTCCACAGGCAACACACATTCACACACACATACACATGCAAACTCTGATATATTTGCACACATATATGTACATTTATTCATCTTCACATACATGCACACATATATGCCTGCTCATGCACACAGAATCATCTCCATGAAAGATTAGTTCCGCCAAGGATGTTTGGGTGTGCAATGGTGAGGGACTCAAGACCACAGTCCCTGAGGGAGGGGAGGCACCAGGGTAGGTAGGATTTGGAAGTAACTTATTTCCCACATCGGATGGTTCTTTCAGGAGGAACGGGGTCTGTTTATATAGCATCTGGCTCTGTATCTGCCTCTGCTCAGAGAAGATGGAGTGATTTAGCCGATAGGAAATTTAGAGAGAGCAAACCGGTGTGGTTGGCTCAGTACCCTCAACCCCTCAGGTTTCCTCCTTGAGAGCTAGCCGGCCGTCAGAGGGCAGGAGTCAGGCTGGGCTGGAGCGGGCAGGTCCAGGGTGCCAGGCTGCCGTAGGCCAGGCTGCTGTGAGGGGTTCAGTATCGGGATGTTTATCTGCTCACAGATATAAGCTACCTCTTCAACGTCAGCATGAGAACGTGGTATCATAGCCTCCACTTGTCATCTTTCTCACTTAGTTTCTATCTTTCTTTTCTTTCCTGAGACAGGGTCTTATTCTGTCACCCAGGCTGAATGCGGTGGCGTGATCACAGCTCACGGCAGCCTCACCCTCCCAAGCTCAGCAGTCCTTCTCCCACAGCCTCTGAGTAGCTGGGACTACAGGTGCACACCACACACTTGGCTAACTTTTCATTTTTTGTTGAGATGGGTCTCGCTGTATTACGCAGGCTGGTCTCAAACTCCTTGGCCTCAAGCAGTCCTCCCACCTCAGCCTCCCAAAGTGCTGAGATTCCAGGCATGAGCCCCTGTGCCCAGACCTGCCTTGTTTCTTAATTGTTCATAAATCAGGCAGTGAAGGGAATGTTGTCTGTTGGAATCCCTCAAAGACCCTAACAGAAGTGGAAAGCCAAGGGCGGAACTTGGGTAAATTGCCACATCGCTACTCTGATCAGCGGCCTCAAATTCACGTAAGGGAAAGAGGCTAAGGAAACTCCCTCTCTGTGTCAGTTGGTAAGTTTCCTTACTGCTTGTGATGTGTAAGACAACACTGTAGGTATTTGGTGGCTCCAAAGACATCTATGCTACTTCTTGGTATTCCCAGGACTCGGAATCTCATTGAACCAAAGGCCACATCCATATTGACCTCCGTGTGTTGACCACTGGTTGTGCTGGCAAGGTTCTTGCTCTGCTGGCTTCCTCTGCCAAGGGAGCTGGTTTCAAACCCTGGGATAGTCATTTTCCTCCCCTGGACATGACATCATCATGTTGGCCACACCTCAACAGGCATCTTATTCCAGGAAGAACTGTGTTTTCATCATTGTAATGAAATACTTATGAAGACGTGGCAACCAGCCCTGTGTTATGGCAGAACGCAGGAGACTAGGGTGCCATGGTTCCTCTCATTGTCCCAGCGGTAAACTCCATGCTGTATTCAGTTTCATTTTTCTTTAGCAGTGATTAGGGGTGAGGCAAACTTAGGGCCCATGAGGAAAGGTTAAAGCAAAGAAGCGTACTATAGGGAGAAGGCTGAGGAGCAGGTGCCCCATCCTGGAATCCAGTACCTTGGTAGTTATCTGACAGTTAGTGACCAGCTAGTGTTCATCTCCACTAAGGAAAGGAGGGAAAGTCGCCTTAGGCTGCAGCAGAGGGCTGAGTCTTGGAATGGGAACACGGGGACTCGGTGGAACTGCCTTTTCTTGGGAGCTTGACAGTTAGGGTCGATTTTAGTCTGCCTGGGACAGTTGGCATTACTCTTCAAATAAGTCTCAGAAAAAAATAACAAACCCATGCACCAAATCATTTAACCAAACCTATTCTCCCCAGAAGAGGGCTTTTTGTCTTTGCTTTGCCCTGGGGAATCCAGTCATTACTGCCCTCTTTCTAGGGTCCACTTAAATATGAATAATGTGAAGCCGTTCATAGGAATGTTACAATTATTTCTATTTCCAGTTAAGACCAGTGCCCATCTTAGAAGCTGGCTGAGGCTTCAGAGCAGCTTTGGAAACAATATCTTTGTAGAATGTGTATGTCTCTGTAAAATTCTACCTAAAAAAAATAAGTATTTCTAGAATCATGTGCCATGTTGGGCATTTAGAAACTAGAATGGAAAACTCAAAATGTGAAGTGCTGTGCAGGTCATGTGATGGATTCCCCGCCAGCCACGTCAGTCCGATGGACGACATCCCCCCACAAGTCGCCGTGGGTCCTGGGGCTCCCTCCTTTCCCACCAGGGGCTGAAGCCCTGCTTCCCATACCAGCTCAGAGTTCCCGAAAGTGTGACTTGTGCCACTGCTGGTGTTTAAGGCAATTTTAGTGACATACATCTCATTTTATTTTTTCCTTCTTTTCTTACATGTTAAACGAAAATAATCAAAGAGTAGATATTCCAAAGAGAAGTGAGAAGAGGCTGAGAATAACATGAGCAGAGGAATCTGGCATGCATTTGCTGTTTGTAAACAAGAGGGAGAAGACTATTTAAAAAGTATGGTGAAAGGGTCAAGTTAAGATGGAAGGTAAATAAGTACGTTTATTTATTTATTTATTTTGAGACAGAGTCTTGCTCTGTTGCCCGGGCTGGAGTGGCACGATCTCGGCTCATTTCATCCTCTGCCTCCTGGGTTCAAGCGATTCTCCTGCATCAGCCTCTGAAGTAGCTTAGACTACAGGTGTGTGCACCACGCCTGGTAATTTTCATATTTTTAGTAGAGATGGGTTTCACCGTGTTGGCCACGCTGGTCTCAAACTCTTGATCTTAGGTGATCCACCCACTTCGGATTCCCAAAGTGCTGGGATTACAGGGATGAGCTACCATGCCCAGCCCGATAAATAAGTTTAGGTAGAAAATGTGAAATCTGTCAGAGAAGACCTTGAAAGCAGTAATAAATATAATAAATGGCATGTTAGTAATAGAACATGGGCTTTGGGGAAAATCAGATGAAATGCTGAGGCTGAGTCACTTAACTCTTGGCTATAGATGCATGAAATGGCTTTTTTTTTTGGCTAATGGAAAATAGGATACTGGTGATCTACAGATTGTGATGGTGTCACAGCTAATTAAATTATCACAGGTGGTATTTATGTTTCTGACAATAGCTGACAGGTTACTCTGTATCAAACTTGTTTCTGAAACAACTAGAAAGCTGAGACAAATATAAAAACATTTTTTAGGACATTGGAGAGCTACCAAGTTGCTGAAAATTTGCAATACCAAGATTATTTTCTCCAACTACAGTTAAAACTAAAAATAAATAACAATAAGTTAAGGAGAAAAATCCCCATATGTTTGGAAATTAAGCAATATGCTTATTATATCCATAGGTCAAAGCAGAAATCACAACAAAAATTAGAAAATATTTTGAATTAAGCCATTACTAAATTTCTACATTTCAAAATTTGTGGGATTTATTTAAAGCCAAGCTTAGAATAAAACTTATAACTTTAAAATTCACATATTCAAAAAGAAAAAAGGCGAAAGTCAGTGATCTAAGAATCTATGTTTATAGCACATGCATGTTTATAGCAGCACAATTTGAAACTGCAAAAATGTGAAACCAGCCCAAGTGTCCATCAGTCAATGAGTGGATAAAGAAAATGTCATCACAATCAAACCTACAGTTAAAAAAAAATACACACACACACACACACACACACATACACACACACACACACACACACACACACACCATGGAATACTACTCAGCCATAAAAAGAACAAAATAATGGCATTCTCAGCAACCTGGATGGAATTAGAGACTTGTTTTTGTTTTTGTTTTTGTTTTGAGATGGAGTTTGTCCATGTTGGTCAGGCTGGTCTCAAACTCCTGACCTCAGGTGATCCACCCGCCTTGGCCTCCCAAAGTGCTGGGATTATAGGCGTAAGCCACCGCATCTGGCTTGGAAACTATTATTCTAAGTAACTCAGGAATGGAAAACCAAACATCGTATGTTCTCACTTATATGTGGGAACTAAGCAATGAGGATGCAAAGGCATAAAAATAATACATTGGATTTCGGGACTCGGAGGAAAGGGTGGGGAGTGGTAAGGGTTAAAAGACTACACATGGGGTACACTGTACACTGCTTGAATGATGAGTGCACCAACATCTCAGAAATCACTGCTAAAGAACTTATTCATGTAACCTAACACCACCAAAGTTTTTTTCCCCAAAACTTATTGAAATAAAAAAATAAAAAATCTAAAAAAGAATTGAAATAATTTAGAAAATAATCAGAAAATTCCATCTAATTCTAAGAAGAAAGAAAAAGAGCAGAAATTAGTAAAATAGAAAATAAATCTACAGTCAATAAACGAACAATACCAAAAGGTGGCACTTTAAAGATCAATAAAAGACAAGACCAATTAACATAAAGAAGACATGATATAAGAAATTAAAAAGAGGGACATTGCAATCAAACCTACATTTAAAAAATAATAAGATATCATAGGAAAGTTTATGCCCACAAATTTGAAAATTGTAATGAACAAATTAAAAACAAGAAATAAAAGTGAAAGCAGAGTTGAGAGGGGAGAAAAAAATGTTGTAGAAAAAAGTCCTGGCACAGGACCAGAAAGATTAGGCTCACAGACATACAATAGTGAGGAGTGGAATGTATTGAGTGAAAGAAAAAAACTCAGCAAAGCAAGAAGGGTTCCTATTAACAGACCCCCCTATATCACAGAATGAATCCCAGGTTACCCCACAGGAACAGGAGAGGCCAGGCTCCTCCCTGCTGCAGAAGGCACAAACTTCGCAAGGCTCCACCCCATCCTCCCAGTGCACAGGCCAGTGGGAGATTCTCTGGGGACCTTCCCCCTTATTTTCCTCCTGCGTCTATCAGTGTTATGTTATTGGCTTTGAAGATGGAAAAAGGGACCATGAGCCAAAGAATATATGTGGCCTCTAGAAGCTTTAAAAGTCAAGGAATTGGATTCCCTTCTAAAGCCTCCAGAAGTAAAATAGTCCTGCAGACCCCTTTTGGACTTCTGACATCTAGAACTGTAAGATAACAAATGTGTGTTATTTTAAGCCACTAAATTTATGCTCCTTTGTTACAACAACAGTAGGAAACCAGCAGAAGCTCCAAACTGGAAACAACCCAAATGCCCATGTGAGTAGAAGGAACAACTAAATCGTGGTATATCTCTGTAATGGAAAGCCGTACAGCAATTGAACAACTATACTTCATGCAACGACATGATGAATTCTCATAAACATGAGTGTGAGCAAAAAAGCCAGATGTAAAAGAGTACACACCGTATGATCCCATTTATATGAAATGTAAAGCAAGTCCTCCGCCCCCGTGGCCTACCTGGGCATCTGCTAGTCAGGAGATGTTCAGTTGCTGAAGTGAATTCAACCCTCTGGAGGCCCCAGGGGTGATGGCTCCTTGTCCTTCAGGACCCTGGCAGTGCTAAGCCATCTGCATAAGATCATCTGAACAAGCACTGTTTGGAAATTCTTGTTTATATTAGGTTCTTGGTTTCTTTGGACACATTTGTATGCAGAGGCATTCCTCCATAAAACTCAACAATAGGATAATAGAAGGAAAGGCATTCCCTTTGATTACTTTTCAGAGGTGAATAATGGACCAGGAAAGCTCACTGTTCAGCTTTCTTTATAAACTGTCCAGCAGGAAGCAGGTCCAAGGGTGGGGTTACCACTTCCTCACATAACAGAGGCCCTTTCAAGAAGGAATTTAAGGGATTTTGGGCTGTTTTACAAGACTTAAGTCCTAAGTACAGTTTCATAGAAGGTTGTAACTGATGGCTGTGCAAATGAAAGGTTTTCAAACGGGTCCTCCCTTAGGGAAAGCAGGGCCTCTGCTCCTGCCCAGGGACTACGGCCAAGGGACAGGCAAAACCACTGCTTGCCTGGATGGGTACATTCCACTGTGTCCCCACATCTGAAGGAAACAAGGTGATTAAGAATCTGTGTGTTCAGTCCCAAACTATTTTACAGAAAAGTAAGTTTGGGGCTGGCCTGGTGGCTCACAACTATAATCCCACCATTTTGGGAGGCTGAGGCAGGTGAATCTCCTGAGCTCGGGAGTTTGAGACCAGCCTGGGCAACATGGAGAAACCTGTGTGTACCAGAAATACGACAAAGTAGCTGGACGTGGTGGTGTACATCTGTGGTCCCAACTACTCAGGAGGCGGAGGTGGAAGGATTGCCCGGACCTTGGAGGCAAAGGTTGAAGTGAGCTGAGATTGTGCTGCAGCACTGCGACCTGGGTGAAAGAGTGAGCCCCTATCTATCTCAAAAAAAAAAAAAAAAAAAAAAAAAAAAAAAAAATTTGGAGACTGAAAGTCACCGGGCAATGTAGACTTTTTCACATCTTCCACATGTAAGAAGTGGCCAAGTCTAGTAAAATCCATGCTCACCTGATGCAGGATGTGGGTTCCCACCAATCAGCCTCACCCATTTAACGTAGCTGTTCCCTGACTTAACCATGGGGCTACATCCTGATAAACCCAGCCTTAGTCAAAAATATTGCAAATTGAAAATCCATTTACTATCCTGAGAAACCCATTGTAACGTCAAAAAATCTTAAATCAAGCCATGGTAATGACAGAGACAGGAGGGAGAAAAATTCTAGGCAGAAAAGGGTGAGGTCCCTGGTGAAAGTCCCTCCTTCAAGCCTCGAACCATGGTCCAAAGTCAGAACTTTACATCTCCGTTTTCCTGTTCCAATATTGCCTCTTCCAAAATCATCCCTGGCCAGCCCTGTCCCCGTTCTGTACCCATAAAAACCCCAGGCTCCACTGGCAGAGGGCAGAGAGGGAGAGAAGAGAATCAGCAGCTGAATGTTAGAGAGAAGCAGCTTGACTTCAGAGAGATGGCTTGACAGTGGGACTTCAGAGAAGAGGCCAGCCACAAAAGGCCAGATGTCAGGGGAAGATTACCTTCCCACTCCATCCCCTTTTCAGCTCCCTTTTCCTGCTGAGAGCCACTTCCACTGGCAATAAAATCCCCCACATTTACTATCCTTCAATTCATTAGTGCAACCTGATTTTTCCTGGACACCAGACGAGAGCTTGGGATACAGAAAGCTGTCACACTGACCCTCTCCCCTCATGAAAAGGCAGAGGGTCCACTGAGCTGTTAAACACTTAAGCCATCTCTGGACAGCAAAGCTAAAAGCGCTGCCTGTAGTACTTGCCTTCTGGGGCTTCAAGGATTGCGGGTACTACCCCCCACAAGATGCTGCCACATGGCGTGCATGTTTTGCATCTGCCAGCACTCAAAAGCACTAACTCCAGCTCCTGCGCCCACTCATCTGTGTGCTCCTCTTCCCACAATGGGTTGACAGCTGTGGGCTGAGTAAGGGAGGTACCCCTGTCACGAGGCCCATGAAAGGGTCAGGGAAAATTTCCATTTTCAGTAAGTTGGGACCATCTGGACTGCTTTTTCACAACTGGGCTGCCAACATCCTCTTCTCAGAGTGCCCTCTCTCTGCTGCCTTTCTTCTCTTTCCCAGGCCTGATTTATTCTGGATGGTTCAAGTTCCACCTGAGTGCAGTGTTCTCTAGAGTGGTCTATCGGGAGGTGGAGGCAGGAGGATCCTTTAAAGCCCATAGTTCAAGACCAGCCTGTGTAACAGTAGTGAGACTCCTTCTCTACAAGAAATAAAAATAAATTAGCAGGATGTGGTAGTGAGCATCTGCAGTCCCAGCTACTCGAGGCTGAAGCGGGAGGATTACTTGAGCCCAGGAGTTCAAGACTACAATGAGCTATGATTGCACCACTGCACTCCAACTTGGGTGACAGAGAGAGAGAGACCCTGTCTCTAAAAAAAATGCATGCATACATACATACATATATAAATACATAAAAACAGGGCCAGGCACAGTGGTGCATGCCTGTAATCCCAGCGAGCACCATGTGGGAGGATCATCTGAGGTCAGGAGTTCAAGACCAGCCTGACTAACACGGTGAAACCCCCTCTCTACTAAAAATACAATAATTAGCTGGGCTCGGTGGTGCATGCCTGTAATCCCAGCTACTCAGAAAGCTGAGGCAGGAGAATCACTTGAACCCGGGAGGTGGAGGTTGCAGTGAGCTGAGATCATGCCATTGCACTCCAGCCTGGGCAAGAAGAGTGAAACTCCATCTCAAAAAATAAGAGTGTCTAGATGTTTCTCCTGGAGATTAATTCACTTTCTTCTCTACTTATGTAGTCATCTCATAGAACGTCATGTTGTTCCATGTTGTTGCAGAAAGACTACAGATTTACCTGCTTTTCAAGATTTGTTGGTGGTGGTTCCAGAGAAAGCTCTGGCTATAGAAATATCTGACTACAGATTTATCTGCTTTTCAAGATTTGTTGGTGGGAACTCCAGATCTGGGCTGAGCCCAGATCGTAATGGGAGCCGGAGTTTTCTCTGGAGTTCCCTCTCCCTTCATTATTGGAGTCTCCATCCCATATTTTGGATCTTAAGCTCCTTCCCAAACAAAATCCTTCTCGATACAAAATCTGAAACCAACTCATCCCAAGTGTAAGTGACTATCAACAGCTATCAGCTCAGCTCATTACCTCTGCCATTTTGAAAGAGGCAGAGTCTAAAAGCAAAGGCCTCATGCAACAAAGTTAGAGAAGAGGGACGTGATTCGCTTTTAGGGAATAGTAAGCAAGGAGGAGGGAGAGTTTGTTGCTCAAAGCAGCTTTCCTGGTGCCCCAGAAATCACATTAAATAATCAAATGACAGTGTGTAATGTTCCCTGCATCCCTATTTTAATATCTCAGAGTTGGCAAATGGGGATTTAAAACAATAATGACTGTTGATTCATTAGCTGATTCAATTCCAGTTTCCAGATATTATAAGACCTCCTTCAACCCTCAATAAAACAACAAACAATTTAAATTCCCATATTACCTAAACATCATATCTTTCCTTATGAGAAAAAAATACGCTTACAAATGGAAAGGATTGGTTTCTTTTTCTTCTTCAATTCTTTAAAGCGTCTATCACAGCGAGCTGAACACTGTAAGCATTCAATGACTTTATTGGATAAACATCAGAGTTTTACCTACTAATGCATTCCCAGAGATAACCTTGATGTCAGTCTTAACAGTGTATTATTTGTTATTTATTTTTGAGATGGAGTTTCACACTGGAGTGTAATGGTGCAATCTCAGCTCACTGCAACCTACACCTCCTTGGGTTCGTGCAATTCTCCTGCCTCGGCCTCCCAAGTAGCTGGAGTTAACAGGCATGTACCACCAGCTGGCTAATTTTTGTGTTTTTAGTAGAGACAGGGTTTTGCTATGTTGGCCAAGGTGGTCTCAAACTGTTGACCTCAAGTGATCCACCTGCCTTGGCTTCCCAAAGCGCTGGGATCACAGGCATGAGCCACTGTGCCCAGCCAACAGTGTATTATTATTATTATTATTATTATTATTATTATTATTATTATTTTTTGAGACAGAGTCTCGCTTTGTCACCAGGCGACAGGCTGGAGTACAGTGGCGCCATTTCTGCTCACTACAACCTCCACCTCCCGGGTTCAAGCAATTCTCATGCTTCAGCCTCCCAAGTACCTGGGACTACAGGCGCACGCCACCACACCCAGCTAACTTTTGTATTTTTTAGTAGAGATGATGTTTCACCATGTTGGCCAGGATGGTCTCGATCTCTTGGCCTCATGATCCGCCCACGTTGGCCTCCCAAAGTGCTGGGATTACAGGTGTGAGCCACCACGCCTGGCCAACAGTGGATTATTAGTAACATACATCAGCTGAAATTTCATACAGTCTCATCTATATATTTACCTTAAGTGAAAAAAGAATGTTTTAAAAAGAAAATATTCACCATTTTCAACTAAAATTTTGAATATTTTCTTAGGAAACCAAAAAATGCCTATTTATCTCGACCTAAAATTCAATATATTTGGTACCAACATATATATGCATATATATTTATAGTTATGACTAGTCTTCCAAAATCATGTTCAACTTTCCTCTTAAATTGACTTCTGTCAGCAATGTTTTCCAATTTCTTATATTTAGCCGTATTATTTCTGTTTCTTGTTTTGAAAATTTTAAGGATAATCATGCGAATAACTATTTGTACCAGGATCCCTAGTGCTTTCCTTAGCTTTTCAAAGTCTTCACATGTAGTGTTATTGATTTCAGCCTCACATATATCCATGAAATAGCAAGAGGGCAAAAGAGCTGAATATTTATCAGAAAACAGTACACCAGCTGCTCTTCCAAAAGACCTAGGTTGGTGACGAGGGGTGGAAAACGGGGAGAAATGTTCTGATAGGGAGGGGTAATGAGGGCTGCCTCTAGGCTACTCTTTTCCCTACTGGAGAGAATTTTAAAATTCATATTGTTCTTCTTCAATCAAATACCCATTTGCTTTTTGAGCCAAATGTGATTTTAAGCAAAGTACTTAAAAGATGGAAAAGGGCCAGGCAGATCCCACCACCTTGGGAGGCTGAGGTGGGCAGATTACTTGAGGTCAGGAGTTTGAGGTCAGCCTGGCCAACATGGTGAAAATTCATTTCTACAAGAATTAGCTGGGCATGGTAGTACGCACCTGTAATCCCAGTTACTCGGGAGGCTGAGGCACCAGGAGACTCGCTTGAACCTGGAAGAGAGGGGTTGCAGTGAGTCGAGATCTTAGCACTACACTCCAGCCTGGGCAACAGAGCAAGAACCTGTCTCCAAAAAAGAGAAGGAGAGAGAGAGATGGAGCAATCACAGCCCAAAGATGAACATTTTGTCAAATACCGAGCGTCCCTGGTTTCTTGCTAATGCTTGGGAAATCCCCTGGCTTTGCATTTCTGTGGACTCTCAACATCCATTCTCTCCCTTCCTTCCAATGCCTCCCTTTTCAGCGTTGTGGAGTTGGGCCAGTTACAATGGAGATTTGTATATATCTCCAGAAAAGTCAATCTGCAAGGAAAAATTCACCATACGGTATTTTGAAAGCTGCGTAGGAGCAGAAAACACATCACCACGGGCTTGCATAAACTATGCCTAAATTTTGGCAGATTGTAAGTGAATGTGAATGTAACACTCCTGAGTTATACATTGGGTGTGGCCCTCAGAAAATCCCATCTGAGTACACTAGCATTTAATAGACCATTTCCTCTGTGGTTGTGGGACATCCTGACAATGTATTGTAGAAATCTACCATGTAAACTGGTAATATCCCTTAGGAAAGCAGTTTAGCTGTGGTGTCAAGAATGATTAAAATGTTTATCCCCTTTCACATAATGATCTCACTCAAGGCGGGCATGGTGGCTCACACCTGTCATCTCATCACTTTGAGAGGCCGAGGCAGGAGGATTACTTGAGCCCAGGAGTTCAAGACCAGCCTGAGCAACATAACAAGACCTTGTATCTACAAAAAAAAATTAGCTGGGCATAGTGACACATGCCTCAGCTCCTCTGAAGGCTGAGGTAGAAGGATCACTTGAGTTTAAGAGGCTGAGTCTCCATTGAGCTTTGACTGTGCCAGTGTGCTCCAACCTAGGAGACAGTGAGGCCTTATCTCTAAAAAAAAAAAATAATAAAATAATAACAATCTCACTCACTCTTGGAAATTGATCCTAATAAACATTTTTTGTCAAGCTATATATTTAAAGATGTTTATTGCAGTGGAATCTGTAAGAAGGGATGGGCGTGAAAAAGGGATACATAAATTATTCAATATTAGTTGAATAGCTATGTAAATTATAGCATAATATACATCCTGTGGGATGTTGTGCTGCAATCGAAAAGTTGCAATTATGTAACAACATAGGAGAATGTCGATAATATAATATTAAGTGGAAACAGCAGAATATAAAATTGTACATGCCCTCTGATTAAGAAAATGTAAAAAATACTAATGTCTGAAGAGCAGAGCTTGGTAGGAACTGAAGAAAATCGGAACAGTTATATTCAAATGCTGCAGTAGAGGTGTGTAGGGGGTTATTTCAAAAGTTCCTTTTGGCTGGGCTCAGTGGCTCACACCTGTAATTGCAGCACTTTAGGAGGCCAGGGTGGGCAGATCACCTGACATCAGGAGTTCAAGACCAGCCTGGCCAACATAGTGAAACCCCATCGCTACTAAAAATACAAAAATTAGCTGGGAATGGTGGTGTGTATCTGTACTCCCAGGTACTTGGGAGGCTGAAACAGAAGAATCACTTGAACCTGGGAGGTAGAATTTCCAGTGAGTCGAGATCATGCTACTGCACTCCAGCCTGCGTGACAGACTGAGACTTCACCTCAAAAAAAAAAAAAAAAAAGAAAAAGAAAAAGCTACTTTTATGTTATTTTAATAGAAGTTTTGTAATTGGTAGAAATAAAAACAAGTGCTGCAGTAGCAGAATTAATATGAGGAGTGAAAATAAGATGACAGAGCGTCAGTTTCAGAAATTTTTGGTTTGAGTCAATTTTGTGACACAGTTGACTATAACGCCATTTAAATGCCATTTGTCATAGAGGATTCTCCAAAGCTAGAGCAGGTGAAGGACATAGTTTAATTTGTTTGGTTGGTTTTGGGCTGGGGGTGGAGGGTGTTTGTTTTCTGAGACAGGATCTTCCTCTGTTGCCCAGGCTGGAGTGTAGTAGAGTAATCACCATTCACTGCAGCCTCAGCCTCCTGGGATCAAGCAATCTGCCTACCTCAGCCTCCTGAGAGGTTGGGACCACAGGCATGTACCACTATACTCAGCTAATTTTTTATATTTTATTTTTTTGAAGAGATGGGGTCTCACTATATGGCTAAGGACATAGTTAATTATTTAGTGGATATGGACAAGGGGAGAACTTATCAGCATTCATTCAAAGTGCTTTTTTTTTTTTTTTTTAAGAGAGAGGGTCTCTCTATGTTGCCCAGGCTGAAGTGCAATGGCTCTTCACAGGCGCACTCCCACTACTGATCAGCATGGGAGTTATGACCTGCTCTGTTTCTGAGCTGTGCTGATTCACCCTTCTTTAGGCAACCTGGGGGTCCTCCACCACCAGGAGGTCACCATATTGATGCCAAACTAGTGTGGACATTCAGTTGGTAGAGCACACTATAGCTATAACTCTTAGACTCAAGAGATCCTCCCACCTCAGCCTCCCAAATAGGTGGAATTATAGGCACACCACATCACATCCACTGAAGTGCTTTAATAAACATATGCTATCTTATTCCTTACTCTCAAGACATTATTTCTAGTGACCTTTATACTACTTTGGAGGTCAACATAGTACTACTGTACTTTTTTTTTTTTTTTTTGAGATGGAGTCTTGCTCTGTTGCCCAGGCTAGAGTGCAATGGCAGAATCTCAGCTTACTGCAACCTCCACTTGCCGGGTTCAAGCGATTCTCTTGCCTCAACCTCCAGAGTAGCTGGGACTACAGGCATGCTGTACCATGCCTGGCTAGTTGTTTCTACTTTTAGTAGAGACGGTGTTTTACCATGTTGGCCAGGTTGGTCTCAAACTCCTGACCTCAGATGATCCACCTGCCTTGGCCTCCCAAAGTGCTGCACTTACAGACATGAGCCACTGTGCCCAGTCTATTGTATCTTTTAAAATCCTTTCACTACCAGCAAATCCTAGAAGAAGTATGTCTGGAGGAAGTGTGATATGATAAATACTATGTTAAGTGCAGGGCTCACAATTTTGCCAAGAAGCAGATCCAATGTGTACCCCAGTAATGCAGAGTATACACTACTATGATGCAATTTACATGAAAGGAACCACCATGCCCAGTGGAGAACAGGGAAAGGCTAGAGTGTGAATGAGGGGATCTGGGGAACTGACACCTGGAAGCTGGGGCAGGACTTAAAGCAAGATGCAAGGAGTATCCCAGGAGGAAGAGAAAACACAGGAAAGATCCATGCTCTAGGGGGGAATTCAGGGCATATCCCAGCCGTGGATGGTTCACAGGGAAGAGACACTCACATCACTGCTTTGACATACACAGTGGGTACTTGACAACTGATACCAAGTGAATGAATGAACAAAGAAATGCACTCAGGATGACTGGCAAAGAGAGGAATCAGAGAACAGGGGAGCAGTTGCAAGGACCGGAACCGGGGCAGTGGGAGTGGAAATAAAAGAGCAGAAAAGAGGGTCAAAGTGTGCAGTAGAATTGACAGGAGCATGGAGGTGGGAGGATGGTTTGAAGGTTGAAATCCTGAGAAACTGGGAAAATAGAATTGTGGCTAAAATTGTCTGAGAAGCAGCCATTGGTGGTTTTTCATCACTGATGCATAGTTAACCTCTCGATTCAGTCTCTTAACTCATAAAATAAAGTGAAAAAAGTGTAAACACACAGAAATGCATTACAAGATGCCAGTTTGGCTACATGGGAGCAAGGGAAAATGAGAAGATTGAAAAAAATATCTCTAAGGTAAATGGGTAGGGTTGCTCAGGAACAGGGGAGAGGAATTATAGTCTAAGGACATAAAGGGGTCCCAGGAGACCTTAAACATTCATAAATTGTACAGAGACAATCATCTTGCCACCTGGTATAGCTGTTTCTTTGTCTTCTCTCTGTCTGTTGTCATGGGCTACAAATCGTGAAGGGAAAACTAGCTCCGAAACAACTGATTAAATACATTTAATTAACTTGGAAAACATAAAGGCAGCCTCGTGGGACTTCTTTCTGTTTGGGCCAGCTTTTAAGACACTATCGCTTGACTCTCAGCTTTCTGCCCTGACTGAGACACTCTGATTGTTACATGAGCTTCCTTTAAAGGTGCGTATGTGGTCCTAAAATACACATTGTTGTGTGTCTAGTGATGTCTTACTCAGCCAAGGAGGCGTTCTTTTTTTTTTGAGATGGAGTCTCAGGCTGGAGTGCAGTAGTGGAATCTCAGCTCTCTGCAACCTCCGCCTCCTAGGTTCAGGTGATTCATGTGCCTCAGTCTCCCAAGTAGCTGGGATTACAGGTACCCGCTGCCATGCCTGGCTAATTTTTGTATTTTTTTTTTTTCTTGAGGCAGAGTCTTGATCTGTCACCCAGGCTGGAGTGGAGTGGTGTGATCTCAACTCACTGCAACCTCTGCCTCCTGGGTTCAAGTGATTCTCCTGCCTCAGCCTCCTGAGTAGCTAGGACTACAGGTGGGCACCACCATACCTGGCTAGTTTTTGTACTTTTAGTGGAGACAGGGTTTCACCATACTGATGAGGCTAGTCTCGAACTCCTGACCTCAAGTTATCCACCCGCCTTGGCCTCCCAAAATGCTGGGATTGCAGGTGAGATCTACCATGCCTGGCCTATTCCTTTACTTTCTTAATAAATTTGCTTTCATTTTACTCTTTGGACTTGCCCCGAATTCTTTCTTGCAAAAGGTCCAAGAATCCTCTCCTGAGGTCTGGATCGAGATCTTTTCTGGTAACAAGTGCACCAATTTGTGTGATATTCAGTCTAACAACTAGTTAGTTTTCTAGACTGTAACCAGTGGTTCGCAAATGTTAGCCAGAATTGGAATCACTTGCTGGCTTATTAATAAACCTGCTTCTGATCACTGACCACAGAGATCCTGATTGAATAGGCCTGAGGTGGGGCTTGAGAATTTGGATTTCTAACATTCCATATCAAGCTGACCTGCTGGTCCAGGGTCACAACTTGAGAACCACTGATCTAGCCCACCTCGGAGGTCTCTGACTTGCCTATTAAACAGGCAAGTTTTGCCCAAATTCACATTTAAAGGGACAGAAAAAATACTGGAGTCTTCTAGTCCATCAGGAAACAAAAATTAGGCTGATTGTCACTCAGTAAAACAGAAGCACCTTCCGCACCATGGCTGGCCTTAAACTTTGTAGAGCTGAACCAGTCTTTTAAAAAAGAATACCTCCAGGCCCCAGCTGGGCATGGTGGTTCCCATCTGTAATCCCAGCACTTTGGGAGGCAGAGGCAGGTGGATCACCTGAGGTCAGGAGTTTGAGACCAGCCTGGCCAACATGGTGAAACCCTGTCTCTACTAAAAATACAAAAATTGGCCAGGTGCAGTGGCTCAGGCCTATAATCCCAGCACTTTGAGAGGCTGAGGCAGGCAGATCACGAGGTCAGGAGTTTGAGAACAGTCTGGCCAACATAGTGAAACCCTGTCTCTACTAAAAATACAAATAAATAATAATAATAAATTAGCAGGACACAGTAGCAGGTGCCTGTAATCCCAGCTACTCGGGAGGCTGAGGCAGGAGAATTGCTTGAATCCCAGGAGGCAGAGGTTGCAGTGAGCTGAGATTGCACCACTGCACTCCAGCCTGGGTGACAGAGCAAGACTCTGTCTTGAAAAAAAAAAAATATATATATATATACAAAAATTAGCCAGGCGTGGTGGCGGGCACCTGTAATCCTGGCTACTTGAACTTCACACAGGGTTCCCAGATAAAATACAGAATGTCCACGCAGATCTGAATTTCAGATAAGCAACGAAAATAACTTTATTGTAAGTAAGTCCCAAATATTGCATGAGATGAGCCATCCTGAAAATTATTCTTTGTTTATCTGAATTTCAAAGGTAAATGTGTGTTTTGTATTTTTATTTGCTAAATCTGGCAGTCCTACTTTTGTGGTACTTATATTCTACTGGGGAACATAAACAATAAGCAAGTAAACTAATATAAAGTAGTAATGCTTTACAATGGTGATATGTGTAATTAAGAAAATAAAATAGGCTGGGTGCACTGGTTCATGCCTCTAATCCCAACACTTTTAGAGGCTGAGCCAGAAGAGTCAGGAGGATAAGTTGAGGTCAAGAGTTTACCAGTATGTGTAAACATAGTAAGACCCTGTCTCTACAAAAAAAAGTTAAAAAAAAATTATTGGCATGGTGGTTTGTGCCTTTTGTACCTATAGTCTCAGCTTCTTGGGAGGCTGAGGTAGTGTAGCTTGCCCAGTGGATTCACCTTTCCTTCTGCCTAGACAGAGCCAATTTCTCAAGACAGGGGAATTGCAACAGAGAAAGAGTAATTCACACAGAGCTGCCTGTGTGGGAGACCACAGTTTTATTATTAGTCGAATCAGTCTCCCCAGAACATTCGGGAAGCAGAGTTTTTGAAGGACAACTTGGTGGGTGGGGGGAAGCCAGCGAGCCAGGAGTGTATCTTGGTCAGGGATGAAATCACAGGAGTCGGAGCTGTCTTCTTACACTGAGTCAGTTCCTGGGTGGGTGCCACACAATCAGCTGAGGCAGTTTATCGATCTGGGTGGTGTCAGCTGTTCTATCAAGTGCAGGGTCTGCAAAGTATCTCAGGCACTGATCTTAGGAGCAATTTAGCAAGGGTCAGAATCTGGTAGCCTCTAGCTGCATGACTCCTAAGCCATAATTTCTAATCTTGTGACTAATATTAGTTCTACAAAGGCAGTCTAGTCCCCAGGCAAGAAGGAGGTCTGCTTTGGGAAAGGGCTGTTATCATTTTTGTTTTAAACTATGAACACAGTTTCTCCCAAATTTAGTTCAGTCTACGTCCAGGAATGAACAAGTACAGCTTGGAGGTTAGAAGCAACATAGAGTCGGTTAAATTAGATCTTGTTCACTGTCTCAGTCTAATTTTGCAAAGGCAGTTTCAGTAGGAGGATCATTTGAACCCTGGAGGTTGAGGCTGCAGTGAGCTATAGTTTCACCACTACAGTCCAGCCTGGGTAACAGAGCAAGACCCTGTGTCTAAAAAAATAAAATAATGCAGATTAATATGGTAGAGAGTTGTATTGGACAGCATAGGAAATGCCTCTCTAAGGAACTGAGAGCCAGCCACCTGCAGATCTGAGGAAAGAACATCCCAGACAAAAGGAGCACTTAGTCTGGAGTTCCTAAGGTGAGAAAGATCCTACTATGTTCTAGGAACTGACCGAAAGTCAGTGTGGACAAGCATAGGAAGTTACAGGGCAGAGGCAGAAGATAAGAGGAGAGAGACCAGTGGGAGCTCAATCATGGAACCTCAGCAGGCCACGGTAGAGGGTGACATGTACTCTCTCCGAGAATGTTTAAGCACAGAAGGGCTGCAAGATCAGATTTGTGGTTTTAGGTGACATCCTACCTCCTGTGAGGAGCTTTGGGAAAGGGCTGTTTTAGATGACATCCTAGCTTAGAAAAGGCAAGAGTGGAAAGCAGGGCAGCAAGTTAGGAAGGGCTGTGAGGTCAGGTGATATGGGAGTTAAGAAGGAATTACTTAGGCAGAGAGCAAGGGCCTGGGAGTCTTGGGTAAGGCTTTTCTTTTTAGTGAAAAGCACCCCCAAATCATTTTCTAACAAAGAGCAGCCTGCGAGCTGAGAGCTTGCACAGGTGAATACCAGTAGGAACTAAGGACTAGACATTTAAAAAAGGCAGATCCATCTTCCCTTCTCTGCCAGCCATGTGTATTGTAAGGAGCAGAGAAGACCGTGCCCGATTTGCATAAGGGGCACCATCTTGTCTGCTAAAGTCCATTTGCATAAGGGGTTTAGGGGTGGGGTGACCAGCCTTCCTCGTGCAATATCTAAACATCAAACCTGATGGAACCAATCTGTGAGCCCTACGTAAATCAGACACCACCTCCTCAAACTGGACTATAAAATCCAGCACATCCACAGCCAGTCCTTTCCTTTCAGAGACCCCTTTCTTTGTAGAGGAAGCTGTTTTTCTTTCTCTTCTCTTCTACCTATTAAACCTCCACTCCTAAACTCCTTGTATGTGTCCATGTCCTAAATTTTCCTGGCGCATAAAGACGAATCCAGGGTTCATACCCCAGACAAGATAGCCACTTCCCAAATAGGAGATGTTAGTGGCTGGGACAGGAGGAGTCAGAGCTTTGGGAACAAATGGCATATTTGGATAAGCATTGGAGAGGAGCTGACCACCTACAGAGCACGTGGGTGATGGTGCTTTTTACTGAGGCGAAGAAAGAGTGGGGGCAAAATAGACTCTGGAGGAGGAAATTGAGTTCTTTTTTGAACAGTTGTATTTATAATATCTATTACATATTTAAGTTTGGATATCAAATATATGTCTGAATATACAATCTGGAGTTCAGAGATTTCAGGGCTAGAGATGTAAATTTGAGAAGTATCACAAGTTTAAGTACGTGGTATTTGTATGGAACTGGTGACTATTACCTAGAAGAGCAGGAGTGCCCCTATTTGGTTTTGGTTCACCTTGCATGACTGAAACTCTACACCCATTGGTAATTGGCTCATAGTTCTACAGGCTGTACAGGAAGCATGTTGCTGGCATCTGCTCAGCTTCTGGGGAGGCCTCAGGAAACCTACAATCATGGCAGAAGCTGAAGAAGGAGCAGGCATGTCAATGACCACAGCAGGAGCAGGAGGATGGAGGCAGAGAGACGCTGTACACTCTTAAACAACCAGATCTCATGAGAACTCTATCACAAGAACAGCAAAAAGGACAGTGCTAAACCGTTCATGAAGGAGCTACCTCCATGATCCAATCACCTCCCACTAGGCCCCACTTCCAACACTGGGGGTTACAATTCAATGTGCGATTTGGGGCCAGGCGTGGTGGCTCATGCCTGTAATCCCAGCACTTTGGGAGGCTGAGGTGGGCGGATCACCTGAGGTCAGGAGTTCAAGACCAACCCTGGCCAACATGGCAAAACCCCATCTCTACCAAAAATACAGAAATGAGTTGGGCGTGGTGGCGGGTGCCTGTAGTCCCAGCTACTCAGGAGGCTGAGGCAGGAGAATCGCTTGAACCAGAGAAGCGGAGGTTGCAGTGAGCTGAGATCGCGCCATTGCCCTCTAGCCTAGGCAATGAGAAAAACTCCATCTCCAAAACAACAACAACAAAAAAGACAGTGTGAGATTTGGGTGGGGATACAGATCGAAACCATGTCGACGCCATCCTAGTTGGTGTGAGGTGATATCTCACGGTTTTAATGCATGTTCCCTTGATGATTACGATGCTGGACATCTTTTTCTGTACCTGTTGGCTATTTGTATGTCTTCTTTGGATAAATATCTATTCAAGTCCTTTGCCCGTTTTTGAATTGGGTTATTTAATTTTTTGCTATTGAGTTGTAGGAGTTTCTTCTATGTTTTTGGATATTAACCCCTATTAGATATATGGTTTGCAAACACCTTCTCTCATTCTGTAGCTTGCTTTTCACTCTGTCGATGGTTTTCATCGCTGTGCAGAAGCTGTTTTGTTTGATTTAGTCCCATTTGGCTATTTTTACTTTCGTTTCCAGTGCGTTTGGTGTCACATCCAAGAAACCATTGCCAAGACCATTTGGTTTCTTAACAGTATTAACAGTGTGTTAATTTTCCTGCAGTGTGGTGCTCCTCCATATTCCTATTATCTCTGAAAAAAAAAATCCTTTTAATTTGGAATCAGTTTTTAATTTGAACCAGTTTTTCAAAGCTGAGTTTTCAATAGAATTAATGATGTCCAACATTTCATCTTTGGCAGAATGAACCTCCATACATTGATTCCAGGAATTAATTGTATGAAAAAAAAAGGGCCATTATTGGGCTGAACTGCTTTTCTTTTTGAAACGTCTGATGACATTATCAAACTACTCTCATTAACCATTTGCTAAGTTCTGCTGCTGCTAATGGAACCAACACAAACAGCTATCAGCAGGGCACAGTGGCTCACGCCTGTAATCCCAGCAATTTGGGAGGCCCAGGTGGGAGGAACACTTGAGACCAGGAATTTGAGGCCAGCCTAGACAACATAGCAAGACACCCTCCCCAACCCCATTCCCTACAAAACATTTTTTAAAAATTAGCCTGGCATGGTGGCCCATGCCTGTAGTCCCAGCTACTTGGGAGGCTGAGGTGGGAGAATTGCTTGAGCACAGGAGTTCAAAGTTACAATGAGCTATGACATCACCACTGCACTCCAGCCTGGACAACAGAGTGAGACCCTGTCTCTAAAAATAAAATAAAATAAAATAAAATAAAATACAAAACGGCCATTGCTTGACTTTTTGTATCTGCAAGAAAACTTGAAATAAAAGAGCAAAATTAGGCGAACAGTTATTTGGCATAAACACAAAGTTGGCTGGACTTGGTAGCTCACACCTATAATCCTAACACTTTGGGAGGCTGAGGTGGGAGGATCGCCTGAGTTCAGGAGTTCGAATCTGCAACGAGCCGTTTTCATGCCACTGCACTTCAGCCTGGGCAACACAGTGAGACCCTGTCTCCAGAAAAAGTCAAACCTCATGCAATGAGAAGTAAATGTGAGTTGCAAAAGTCAAGTTGTTGTCTCTGGGAATAACTGCTTAAAATAACTTCCTAAACTAAGTCCTAACTTCTGAAAAAGATGCTGATGTTTCATCAGCGGGACTGTCCCTTCTGGTATTTTTGCATGGCTAGTGATAGGATGACAGCTCCCAGGGTGGATGGTAAATGTCAAGAAACGTTTTGACCAAGCTACACATTAATCAACAATTTTCATAATGTATAGAAATTTACTACCTAATGGAGAATTCTAGGATGAAAACTTCCCTCAAGTTCTGAAGGTACAGCAGGTCCTCGAAGAACATGGTTTTATTCAACATCGTCTCATAACATTTACCTATTTATTTATTTACTTTTTTTTGAGACAGAGTCTCGTTCTGTTGCCCAGGTTGGAGCGCAGTGGCGTGATCTCAGCTTACTGCAACCTCAGCCTCCCGAGTGGCTGGGATTACAGGCACCTGCCACCATGCCCAGCTAATTTTTATATTTTTGGTAGAGATGGAATTTTACCATGTTGGCCAGGCTGGTCTCGAACCTCTGACCTCAGGTGATCTGCCCACCTTAGCCTCCCAAAGTGCTGGGATTATAGGTGTGAGTCACCGCGCTCGACCACATTATAACATTTATAAGGAAAATAATAAATTCCTGGCTGGGGCACTATCTGTGGACTTTTACATTCTCCCCATGTCTGTGTGGGTTTTCTCCAGGTACTCTGATTTCCTCCCACATTGCAAGAATGTGCCCATTAGATTAAGCAGTGTGTCTAAATGGCCCCAGGATGAATGTGTGTGTGTGTGTGTGTGTGTGTCTGCCTGCACACACACACACACACACACACACACACACGAATGGGATGGTGTCCGGTCCAGAGCTGAGTCCTGCCTTGTGCCCTAAGCAGCCAGAGGAGGCTCCAGCCGTCCTTGATCCTGAGCTGGAATCAGTGACTTAGATGATAAATAAATGAATGTGTCCTTGTCTACTTTGTGTTTTTATCAAGAAATCCCCGAGGATGGTAATTTTAGAGAAAAGAGTTTGTTTAGCTCACAGTTCTGGGCGCTGCATAAGAGGCATGGTGCTGGTGTCTGCGTGGCATCTGGTGAGGGCTTCTGTGCTGTGTCAAAACACGGCAAAGGGGGTCAAAGGGGAAGCAGGCACATGTGAAGAGGGATTCACACCTAGGGGTGTGCTGACTTTCTATCAACCCTCTCTCACCGGAACTGATCCATCCTGCTGAGAACCAATTCAGTCTCATGAGAGCAAGAACTGACTACCCCAAGACCAGCCCACGCCATTCATGAGGGATCCACCCCATGACCCACACACCTCCCTGCAAACCCCTCCTCCACAACCACCACCCTGGGGATCAAGTTTTTTTTTTTTTTTTTTTTTTTTCTGAGATAGAGTTTCCCTGGATTGCCCAGGCTGGAATACAGTGGCACGATCTCAGCTCACTGCAGCCTCTACCTCCTGAGTTCAAGTGATTCTACTGCCTCAGCCTCCCAAGTAGCTGGGATTACAGATGTGTGCCATCAGACCAGGCTATTTTTTGTATTTTTAGTAGATATGGGGTTTCGCCATGTTGGCCAGGCTGGTCTTGAATTCCTGACCTCAGGCAATCTGCCCATCTCAGCCTCCCAAAGTGTTGGGATTACAGGGGTGAACCACCACGCCCAGCCAGGACCAAGTTTTAACACAAGATTTGGTGAGGACAAACAAATCATATCCAAACCATAACAGGATGAATACAAATCATTTCACATAAAACTTGTAAAGTCTGTGATAATCATACAAATGCACAGCAATAAACAAATAAACAGCTGGGTGCGGTGACTCAAACCTGTAATCCCAGCACTTTGGAAGGCCAAGGCGGGTGGATCACCTGAAGTCAGAAGTTCAAGACCAGCCTGGCCCACATGATGAAACCTAGTCTCTACTAAAAATATAAAAAAATTAGCCAGACGTGGTGGCAGGCAACTGTAATCCCAGCTACTTGGGAGGCTGAGGTAGGAGAATGGATTGAACCCGGGAGGTGGAGATTGCAGTGAGCTGAGATTGCACCACTGCACTCCAGCCTGGGCGACAGACTGAGACTCCATCTCAAAAAAAAAAAAAAAAAAAAAAAAAAATTAGCTGGGCGTGGTGACGGGCACCCAGCTACTCAGGAGGCTGAGGCAAGAGAATCACTTGAACCCAGGAGGTGGAGGTTGCAGTGAGCCGATATTGTGCCACTGTGCTCCAGCCTGGGTGACAAATAAGTAAATGAATAAACGATGTGGTACAAAAGTGCTGGGAGAGCAAGTGGAATTTGTTCTTGTTTTTGAACTACGTGGTGGCAGGAGGTGCTCCTGACAATTTCTGCTTTGCAAATAGTTGTTCCTTGATTTAACCCATGACCACAACCATGGCTCCTCACTGATTCACCCGAAAGTGAGGCAATTATTATCTTACTTGTTTTTATTCATTCTCCTTCAGTATATGTATATATCATATTTATTTCAATGTTTAATGTTAGAAGTGTGTGGGGTCTTTATTTAGAAGTCTGGTGGTGTTTGCGGGGGCCAGAAATATGCCATAGGACCTTAATTCTCATTTACATCAATTAGCTTCTGGCAAAATTAGCTAGGTTATATGTTGTTCTGATTAAAGTCACAGTTTCAGAGAACCTGTTGAGGACATTGAGGACTTACTACACTGCTGCATTGCTGATAGTGTCCGCTGTTGCTATTGAGAAGAATGAGTACTGATTCCGGATTCTTGTATGTGACCTGCTTGTTTTCTCTGAAAGCTTTTAGGATTAAAAAAAAAAAAAAATCTCTGTGTGTTTGTTTGTTTTGAGACAGTCGTCCAGGTTGGAGTGCAGTCGTGTAATCATGGCTCACTGCAGCTTTGCCGTAGTATCACTACGTTGTCCAGGCTGGTCTCTAACTCCTGGGCTCAAGGCACCCTCCTGACTCGGCCTCCCAAAGTGCTGGTATCACAGAAGCGAGCTACTGCACCTGGCTTGGTGTTCTTAAATTTTACAAGGTTAGGACTTATTGTGGTTCTTTTCTCATTCTTTGTTCTAGGTGCTCAGTGGGCCCTTCAAATCTGGGGCCATCTTCTAGTTCTTGGGAAACTGTTTATTTCTGCAGCTGAGATCGCTTATTGTCGACTGAATACATCTTTCCTTCTTTCTTACTAACAGCATATCTCTGTGCAGGATGGCAATGTGCCTCAGCCCTCTTGCTGGTAGATGAAGTCACGTGACACAGTTGTGTCCCATGAGATGTAAGCTGAAGTTACAGTTGACACAAACTTTCCCATCTTTTTCCTGCTTGAAACGTACTTGCAATGCCTGAGACGGGAAGAGAATTTTGTGTGAAGATGAGAACAAAACTAATGATATGTAAGCCCCAAGACAGAAATAACCTGGTTCTCTGTTGACAACATAGAGACCCTATGTTTGCTAACCACCCATTATGTGATAAAAATAAAACCAGTCATATATCTAAACCATTATTATTTAGGTTTGGGTTTCCATACAGTCAAACTCAAGTTCTGACTAACACAATTTATTTGATAATATTCCCCCTTAATTTTCTTTGTTTTCTTATTCTGGGGCCCCTACTTACTGGTCAGAAGTTAAACCTTCTGAATTGACCCTCTAACTTTCTTTTGTTTTTATCTTTTGTCTTTTTATTCTAATTGTCTCTTTATCTTCTAATCCTCTGTTAAAATTTTTTATTTCTGCTATTCTTTTTAATTTTTTTGTATGGCTTTATTGAGATATAATTTACCTACCATACCATTCACCCATTTAAAGCATAAAACTTAGCAAGGCACAGTGGCTCATGCCTGTAATCCCAGCACATTGGGAGGCTGTGGCGAGTGGATCACCTGAGGCCAGGAGTTTGAGACCAGCCTGGCCAACATGGTGAAACCCCATCTCTACTAAAATACCCCCCCAAATTAGCTGGGCATGGTGGCATGTACCTATAATCCCAGCTATTTGGGAGCTGAGGCACAAGAATCACTTGAACCCAGAGATTGCAATGAGCCAGGATCGTGCCATTGTACTCCAGCCTGGGCGACAGCATGAGACGTGTCTAAAAAAAAAAAAGCACTGGCTGTGGTGGCTCACACCTATAATCTCAGCACTTTGAAAGGCCAAGGTGGGTGAATCACCTAAGATCATGAGTTCAAGACCAGCCTGGACAGCATGGTGAATCCCTGTCTCTAATTTTGTATTTTTAGTAGAGCTGGGTGTAGTGGCACATGCCTATAGTCCTGGCTACTCCGGAGGCTGAGACAGGAGACTCTCCTGGACCCGGAGGCAGATGCTGCAATGAGCCAAGATCGCGTCACTGCACTCCAGCCTGGACAAGACAGCAAGACTCCATCTCAAAAGAAAAAAGGCATAAAATGCAATGGTTTGTAGTATATTCACAGAGTTGTGTAACTGTTGCCACATTCCGTTTTAGAACGTTTTCATCACTCTAAAAAAAAAAAAGCCCATACCTTTTATTTATCACCCTCCAATCTCCCAATTTCCCCAGCCCAAAACAACGCTAACCTTTCCATCTCTGAGGATTCGCCTTCTTCTGAACATTTCATGTAACTGGAATTAAATTAGACAACACGTGTTCCTCTGTGACTGGCTTCTTCCACTGAGCACCGTGTTTTCACCAGCCATTTCTGTGGTAGCACAGATCAGATCAGTACCTCACCCTTTTTCTACGGAGTCATATTCCGTTGTGCGGATAATACTACACCCTATTCTTAATTTTTAAGAATTCTTTCATATGCTCTGAATTGTGTTCCTTTTCACAGAATGATGTAATTGTGTCATGGATACATTCTCTTCTCTTTCTGAAGATATTAATCATTGTTTTTCTGAAGTCATCTTCTTCCTATGCCATCTGTTTTTTTCTGAGCTCTTTTTCCTCTTTTGGTTTGATCTCTGGCCTCCTTCATTTTAGAGATTTTCCTCAAATTTCTGGCGATCCTTGACTGTTCACCACATTACTAATCAGAAGTTCAGTGTACGTGCAGGAGGCTCATCAACTGGTGGCCTCACCGCGCGATGACAGGGAGTACCGGCTTTTTCTCTTGAGCTAACTGGTGCCCAGGTGCTACACGGAGCGCCCTTGACCTTGCCGTTTATGGAAGGATGGTTCCCTAGAGTTCTGCAATGCTATCACCCTGCACAGAAAAAGCAGTGGCTAGTGTGCCATCTCGGGTCTGGGGTGGGGACAATGGCCTGTCGTATGTGACTTCCGAGAGCCATACTCATTTCAGGAAGGCCTTGATCTCTTGCCCTCTGCAATGCCTCCTGTCTCCTGGGTCAGGACATCTCTGGTTGGCCCTCTTCCGAGAGCAAATCTTCTGTCACCTGCTGGGTGGTAGAGCGGTGACAGCCTCTGCTGTGTGGAGTGAGGAGGAAGATCTGAGGTCTGGTTCCTTCTTACACAGACGTTGAATGAATTCTCTCATTTTCAGCTCCATCCTGATCCTCTGAATTCAGAGATGTCTAGTGCTTCCAGTTTCTGAGACTTTGGAGGATTCATAGTGGATTCAATTCATTTATTATTTATTTTTATTTATGATTTTGAGATGGAGTCTTGCTCTGTTGCCCAGGCTGGAGTGCTGTGGTGCTGTGTCGGTTCACTGCAACCTCCACCTCCCAGGTTCAAACGATTCTCCTGCCTCAGCCCCCAAGTAGCTGGGATTACAGGCACCCACCACCATGCCTGGATAAGTTTTTGTATGTTTAGTAGAGATGGGTTTCACCATGTTGGCCAGGCTGGTTTCAAACTCCTGACCTCAAGTGATCTGCCCGCCTCAGCAGGCTAGGATTACAGGCATGAGCCACTGCCCCCGGCCGGATTCAATTTAGCTTTTCTTGGCTTCTTCAGGTGTAGACACAGCAAAATGGAGAAAGCTGACATTAAATGTGATGTCTTTTGTCCAAACAGCTTATGTCTTCCAAAATATTGTTGACACCTTTAGCATCTCCTCTGCCATTCGCTTCTTCCTGTTTTATTCCTTTATGGCTGAGTGGGTTTGAAGAGGGAGTGGAGCTGATGGCATGTGTTCAACCGACAGTTAACTGCGAGTCGGCAGCTCCCAGGGAGAAGGCAAACGCAGGTAAGCCCTTAGCAGCATGGATCCGGAGAATCCTCAGGCTGGAGGCCCAGCACTGTGAACTTAAAAAAATAGAATAGCAAATTACGAAGAAAACCATTCGTCTGCTTCACAGTTTTATCTGGTGATGCTTCAGCCAAAATAAACAATTATTTAAAATAATTACCAAGTTTCCTCTTGAGTGACCAATAAAGCAGCTGCATGTAATTACAGCAATACAAAACATCCCATCCACTCAGACCTATCAGATTCCCAGGCCACCGCCTGTCTGTTAGGCTATGCTGCTGCTCCCTGCTGATGCTTACACAGTGCTTCGTAGGTCCACGCACTTTACATATTTTAACACTTTAATCCTCACAACTGTCGTTCTCTACAGTCACTATTGTTTTAAGAGGATAATATAGTTGGCCCTCTCTGGGGGTTCTGTATCTGTGGACTCAACCAACCTCAGATTGGAAATATTCAGGAAAAAAAATCTGCATCTGTACTATGTGCAGATCTTATTCCTTGTCATGATTCCCTAAGCAATACCATGCAGCAACTATTTACATAGTATTTCCGTTGTTTTAGGTTTCATAAGTAATCTAGAGATTATTTAAAGTATAGGAGAAGATGTAAATTATATGCAGATTTGACACTGTTTTGTCCAGGAACTTGAACATCCGTGGATTTTGGTATCTGCAGGGGGTTCTGGAAACAATCCCCCATGGACACTGAGGGACAACGGTTGTAAGGCAGAAAGCACTTCAGTAACCTGCTCAAGTTCACACAGCTAGAATAGTTCAAATAGAATGAACGGTTAATAGTGCAAATAGAATAGAATGGTTCAAAGCCAGGGTTTGAACCAAGGAAGACCTTCTCTAGTTTTTGCTCTTATAAATGCAGTATAGCACTTTGGGAGATCACCTGTGGTCAGGAGTTTGAGACCAGCCTGGCCACCATGGTGAAACTCCGTCTCTACTAAAAATACAAACATTAGCCGGGCCTGGTGGTGCGCACCTGTAATCACAGCTACTCAGGAGGCTGAGGCAGGAAGGTTGCTTAAGCCCAGGAGGCGGAGGTTGCAGTGAGCCAGGACTGCGCCACTGCACTCCAGCCTGGGCAAAAGAACCAGACTCCATCTCAAAAAAATAAATAAGTAAAACATAAATGCAATATAGGTAACAATAATTGAATTTATGTATCACCCTACAATTTCAAGAGCATTTTCACCTGATCTCGATGGATTTTACAGTCCCGTTTTGCAGTTAAGGACACTGAAGCCCATTTGACATATCAGAGAGCTGCAGTTGACCTTACTGTTTTATCCAGCAATAACACTGATGGCCTTCACTTTTTTTTTTTTTTTTGAGATGGAGTCTTGCTCTCTCACCAGGCTGGAGTGCAGTGGCGTAATCTCGGCTCAGTGCAACCTCCACCTCCTGGGTTCAAGTGATTCTTCCGCCTCAGCCTCCCGAGTAGCTGGGACCACAGGCACGTGCCACGACACCCGGCTAAGTTTTGTATTTTCAGTAGAGACGGGTTTCACCATGGCCAGGATGGTCTTGATCTCTTGATCTCGTGATCCGCCTGCCTCAGCCTCCCAAAGTGCTGGGATTACAGGCATGAGCCACCATGCCCGGCCCAACCTTCGTTTTTAAGGTTTACAATACTTTGCAGCTCTAAGCTCAGCTCTTTCACTGGTTCACTTTGATGATTATGAAAATTCATTTCCATAGAATGCCAAGAAGAGGAGGCATTATAAAGGCAATAGACATATTCAAGTGCAGATTGTGAATTGTTGGTTAAAACTCAGAAGGTATTTTCCCATAGAAACAGTGTGAGTCATGGTCAGTAGGTGTGTAGGCTAACCCACAAATGCTAGGATGTGGCTTACTGTTACCACAGTCACTGCAGCTCTCCAGGGCCTGGCGTGGAGAGGAACTCAGGTATGGAGGGAGGACACTGGAGGGCCAAGGCCTGGAGGTGGAGGGAGCCTGGGAGCGGCTGAGGAAAGGTCGAGAATAAGCTGAGTGTTTGTGAAGTGGGGGCCTGCCTGGCATGGTTTAGACATAAGACTCTACACAAATCCTTCCTGCTTAAATACAAGAGAATAACATTTGCCTTTTTATGTATTTAGTTTTCGTATTTTATTTTGTAGAGGGGGTGGGTCTCACTGTGTTGCCCCAGCTTGTCTTAAACTCCTGGCCTCAAGCAATTCTCCCTCCTGGGCCTCCCAAAGTCTGGGATTACATTTGCCATTTAATCAAAGAGATTTCCTGGAATACCAGACAGTCCACATCTAAGGGATATGGAACCTTAGATTCTGTGCTTAACAAGGTGGAGAGAGTTGAATAGCAGGCCCAAGGCCAGCTGAGAGCCCTTTACAGAGAGACTATCATGTCCAAATAAAGCTGCTTTCCCCAAGGAATATGGACCCTTTCCCTCCAGTCTTTAGGTCCCTGGCCTGACTGTTTTGTTTTTGTTTTTGTTTTGTTTATTTGTTTTCTGAGAAGGAGTCTCACTCTGTGGCCCAGGCTGGAGTGCAGTGGTGTGATCTCGGTTCACTGCAACCTCCACCTCCCCAGTTCGAGTGATCCTCCCACCTCAGCCTCCAGAGTAGCTAGGATTACAGGTGTGCGCCACCATGGCCAGCTAACTTCTTTTTATTTTTAGTGGAGATGGGTTTCATGGTGTTGGCCAAGCTGGTCACAAACTCCTGATTTCAAGTGATCCTCCCTCCTCAGCCTTCTAACACCCTGGGATTACAGGCGTGAGCCCCCGCGCCTGGCCCCCTGCCTTTACTTTTAACCTACAGACTTTGTACAGTTAGAGGCTTTATCTCAGGGTGATATTAGAATCTCATATTTGGAGTGAATGGAATCAGTCCTTTGTAATGAAGATTTCAGAGATCTGCATCTTTCCAAAATCAGGATCTTGCCAGCTCTATCCAGGATGGAAGCTGGGCATGATCATATTTTCATTGATTAATTATAATAATTAAACCCATATTAATCACTCTTTTAGTCATTCATCTACTCTACTTATTTTAAAACTAGGGGGTGACTGAAAGTGTTTTTGTTTGTTGGTTTTTTATTTGGAGTCCATGATTTTCCTGGATGTTCTACAATTGTAGAAGAGTAAACATTTCTAGGCGGAAAGCTGGTTTTCCTTGTTGCCAGTACTCAGAATTTGTTTTGTTTTCTGTTGTATTTTTTCCTGAGAGAAAGTAAACAGATCTTACAACCCAACCTGCCTTCTGGCCTCAAAGCATCACCCCTGTATATTAGCAGAGAGGATCTGATAAGAGAGCTGCCATCTTAAATTCTAGAAGCTTCTTGACCAGAACCCAAGCCAGGGCCTGTGGTTCAGCACAGCCCTGATGACTGGAGTAACTTTTAAACTTTTCAAATAAGCAAAACTCACTTGAGAGAGTTTTCTTATTTTGAGCTTAAAATAAACAGAAAAACAGTTGCAATTTGAATCATCTGCGCCTTGCTCAGCGGCAGTTTAACTGAAGGCTCCATGGAGCTACCCCAAGGGCAGAAGCCTCTCCCTCAAGATAAGGCTGCTCAGTGATGAGTCACTATGGGGTCCAGGACATTCCTCAGTCCTCAAAATGATACCATAAGTAATAGCTGTAGAGCTGCCCAGAGTGAGAGAACTTCTTGGGACCAGATGCCTTGCTCCAGCGTCTTGAAGGGAGTGGGAGTGGGAGTGGGACGCAGGGTGTTATTAACAACAGGGAAGCTTGCTGTCTACTGGCTGGAGAGTGGACTGAACCAGAGCCCTTGGACTCCCAGGAGATGGCCAGCTGCATAGTGCATCAGGCCCAAGACGGGGTCCTTTCTGCAGGGACATTTCCAGGCCTTCTCTCCTGTGTTCATTGGAGCAGATAAGAATCTGTATTAGTTCCTATTGATGCTACGACAAATTGCCATGAGCTTCGCGGCCGAAAGACACACACATTTATTCTTTTGCATTTCTGGAGTTCACAGGTTGGACCTGGGAGTCATGGGACTAAAATCAAGGTGCTGGCAGGGCTGTGCTCCTTCTATGTGTTCTCGGGAGAATTTCTTCCTTGCCTTTTCCAGCCTTTGCAGGCTACCTGCCTTCCCTCGCCTGGCCAAGCTGGCATTCCATCATTCCAGCCTCTGCTTTCTGTCCTCTCTCCTTCTGTTACTCCCCTGCCCCTTTCTTTCTCTGAGAAGGACCCTTCTGATTATGTTCAGAGTAGCCCAAGATAATCTTCCCATCTCAAGGTCCTTACCTTCAGCACATCTGTGAAGTCCCTTTTGCTATGTAAGGCAACATATTCACAGGTTACAGGGGTTCGGATGGACCTCTTTGGGAGCCATTATTCTGCCCACCAGATAATTTATTTTTCCCAATACTTCTCTACTTTATTAAGGTTTACCAACATACTCAACAGTCAGGTGCCACACGACGAGCGTATGTTCGAAGAAATGTGTTATTAGGTGATTTGGTTGTGTGAACAATATAGCGAGCACTTATGCAAGGCTAGATGGCATAGCCTACTACGCGCTCAGGCTGGACAGTCTAGTCTATTGCTCCCACCCAGCAAGCCTCTATCGTATGTCACTGAGTACGGTAGCCAACCCTAATGCAATGCTAAGTGTTCATGTGTCTGAACACAGAAAAAGTACAGTAAAAATACAGTATTGTAATTTTCCGGAACCACTGTTGTATATTCAGTACATCATTGATTGAAATGTGATTATGTGGCACATAATGTTTAGGTTTCTTTAAACTTTTTTTGGTTATTTTTTTAATTAATTTTTTTTCTTGACATGGAGTTTCATTCCGTTGCCCAGGCTAGGGTGCAGTGGCGTGATCTTGGCTCACTGCAACCTCCACCTCCCAGGTTCAAGTGATTCTCCTGTCTCAGCCTTCCGAATAGCTGGGATTACAGGTGTGTGCCCCCATGCCTGGCTAATTTTTGTATTTTTGTAGAAATGAGGTTTCACCATGTTGGTCAGGCTGGTCTTGAACTCCTGACCTCAGGTGACCTACCTGCCTCGGCCTCTCAAAGTGCTGGGATTACAGGCAGGAGCCAACACACCTGGCTCTAAACATTTATTAGACAGTAGTATACCCTCCTCTCCAAATGTTTTTAATCAGGGTTTTGAGTTGGAAAATCTTTTTTTCCTCACTCTCCTAAACCATCACCATTATTTTCCATCAACATACCTAACGCAGATTCAGTGAGGCATCTGCGACTCAGGATATTACTGAAAATATAAAAGGATTGTAACACACTCCAGAATTAACCTGCCCTCAAGAAATTATTCTTAAAATGTGCATAACTTGACAGTCCAAACTGTACAATAAGCTGAAAATGGTATGGAAATATTAAATTATAGTTGGCCGGGCATGGTGGCTCATGCCTGAAATCCCTGCACTTTGGGAGGCCGAAGTGAGCGGATCACCTGAGCCCCATTGTTGTTTAAGAGCATGTTGTTCACTTTTCATGTATTTGCACATTTTTTTTTTTCAGTTTTCCTTCTGTAGTCGATTCCTAACAATGTTCTGTTGTGATCTGAGAAGGTACTTTTTATTATTTCAGTCTATTGATACTGTTTTTGTGGTCTGTCCTAGAGAAGAATGTCTATTCTGCTGTATTTGATGGAATGGTCTATACATGTCTGTTAGGCCTAATTGTTTATAGTGTTATGGAAATCCTCTGTTTCCTTATGGATCTTCTGTTTAGATGGTCTATTCATTATTGAAAGTAGGGGCTCTTCAACTATTGCTGTAGAACTGCCTATTTCTCCCTTCAATTCTGTCAAGGTTTATAGTACATATTTGGGAGCACTGTTATAAGGTGAGTATATATTTATAGTTGTTATAGTTTCTTGATGAATTAACCCTTTTACCAATACGTAATGACCTTTTTGTGTCTTTTAATCATTTTTGACTTAAAGCCTCTTTTGCTTCGTATTAGTACAGCTACCCCAGCTCATCTTCAGTTACCATTTGCTTAGAATCTCTTTTTACATCCTTTCATGTTCAACCTTTTAGATCTAAAGTGAGTCACTTATAAACAGCATATAGTTGAAACATTTTTAAATTAACAGACTTTATTTTTTTAGAGAATTTTTAGGTTTATGGAAAAGTTGAGTGGAAAGTACAGAGAGTTTCGATATACCTACTGCTCCCCCTGCACACCGTTTCTCCTTTGTTAACATCTTACATTATTGTAGTACACTAGGCTTCACTCTTTGTGTTGTACATTCTATGAGTTTCAACAATTGTATAATGACATGTATCCACCACTAAAGTATTGTACAGAATAGTTTCACTGGCACTCTGCCAGTCTGTGTATTTTAACTAGTGAGTTTAATCCATTTATATTTAAAGTTATATTTAACATATTTACATTAATATATAATTATATGTTATACATTAAATTACTAAGTCATTATATTACTTCTACCATTTTGCTATTTATTTTCAAAATATCATATCTTTATTGTTCCTCATTTTCTTCAATACTACCTTCTGCTGTGTTTGATTTTTTTTCTAGTGGACTATTTTTACTTTCTCCATGTTTCCTTTTACGTAATTTTTAAAGTTATTTTAAAATGGTTACCATGGAGATTACATTTAGCATCCTAAATTTATAACACCATTGCTTGTTTGAATTGATCCAAACTTAGCTTCTATAGCATATAAAATTTCTCCTATACAGCTTTGTACCCATCTTATGTGGTTATTGTTAAAAGTTACATCATTATACACTATATACCCACTGCATAGATTTATAATTATTGTTTGATGCATTGTATTTTGAATCATAAGAATCAAAAAGAAGAAGTATAAGCTAGAAATACAATAACATTGGCTTCTATATTTACCTATGTAGCTATCTTTACCAGAGTTTTTTATTTCTTCAAACGACTTCAACTCACTGTCTAGTGCCCTGTCATTGCTGCCCAAAGGACTCCCCTTAAAAAAAAAAAAAAAATATATATATATATATATATACATATATATATATATACACACACACATACATATATTATTTTTTAGAATCAGTCTCACTCTGTTGCCCAGACTGGAGTGCAGTGGCATGATCTCAGCTCACTGCAACCTCCACCTCCTAGTTTCAAGCGATTCTCCTGCCTCAGCCTCCCAAGTAGATGGGATTACAGGCACCCACTACCACATGTGGCTAATTTTTGTATTTTTAGTAGAGACGGGGTTTCACCATGTTTGTTAGATTGGTATCAAACTCCTGACCTCAGGTGATCCACCTGCCTCAGCCTCCCAAAGTGCTGAGATTACAGGCATGAGCCACCGTGCCTGGCTAGGGCTCTCTTTAGCATTTCCTACAGGGTAAGACTAGTGGCAACAAACTCCCTCAGCTTTTGTTTACCTGGGAATGTTTTAATATTTTCCTTTTTTTTTTCTTGAGAGGGTTTCACTCTGTTGCCCAGGCTGAAGTACAGTGGCACAATCTCAGCTCACTGTAACCTCTGCCTCCTGGGTTCAAGTGATTCTCCTGCCTCAGCCTCCTGGGCAGCTGGAACTACAGGCATATGCCACCATGCCTGGCTGATTTTTGCATTTTTAAATAGAGATGGAGTTTCACCATGTTGGCCAGGCTGGTCTCAAATTCTTGACCTCAAGTGATCCACCCACCTAAGCCTCCCAAAGTGCTGGGATCACTTACAAGCGTGAGCCACCATGCCCAACCTATATCTTCCTAATTTTTGAAGAACATTTTTGCTTGATATAGAATTCTTGCTAGACAGTTTTTTTTTTCTTTCAGCACTTGAGTATGTCATTACACTGCTTTCTGGCTGTCTTTGTTTCTGATGATAAATTAAGGGTATATATTAAATAACCTATGCATAATGAGTCCCTTATCTCTTGCTGTTTTCAAGATTCTTCTTTGTCTTTGGATGTCGACAGTGTGATTATAAATGTGAATGATTATCATGGTGTGGATCTCTTTGTGATTATCCTACTTGGAGTTCATTGAAATTCTTGGATGTGTAAACTTGTATCTTTCATCAAATTGGGACGTTTGGGCCATTCAACTGTCTTTCTATCTCTTTTTCATACGTTTGTATGCTTGATGGTATCTCACAAATCTCTTAAGCTCTGTTCATTTTTCATTATTTTTTTCTTTATGCTCATCAAACTGGATAACTTCAATTATTTTATCTTCAGGTTCACTGATTCTTCTGCCTGTTCAAATATACCACTAAACCCCTCTAGTAAATTGTTTTTTCAGCTATTGAACTTGGCTTCAGTTGTTTAAAATTTGGTTTCTTTTACAATTTATATTTATTTATTGATAACCTTTACTTGTTTGTATATTAGTTTCCTTTAGGGCTTTGAGCAAATTTAAGGTGGTTGATATTTAAAGTCATGTTATTTAATATATTTATATATTTAAACTCTCTCGTCATTCCAAAGTCTAGCTTCCTCTAGCATGGTTTTTATCTATTATTTTTTTCTGTGGATGCACCATACTTTCCTGTTTCTTTGTATTCCTGTATTTTTTTGTTTAAAACTGGACATTTTGAATATTATACTGTGGTAACTCTAGACAGCATACTTTCTGCTCTCTCCAGGGTTTGCTGTTGTTGATTGTTGAGGACTGCAGTAGTCTGTTTAGTGACTTTTCAAAACTATTTTTGCAAAGACCATGTTCTTTGTTTTGTGTAGTCACTGAAGTCTCTGTTCTATTATTTCAGTGGTCAGTCAGTGACCTGACAGAGGTTTCCTTAAATGCCCAGAGCCAAAAAGAAAAATCAAAGCAACTCCATTGGTCTTTGCATATTGGCTGGGGTACTCCTTCAACTCTGCCTTAGCCTTTACCTCCTGCTTGTGTGGAGCCAAAGACCAGCCAGATGTGCAAATGTATGGTTTATTCTGAGCCTATATCTGGCTCTGTGCCTGTGTGTTGCACTCTAGATTCCCTAGTATACACGATAGCCCTTCAGAGCATTTTTTTTTTTTGAGACGGAGTTTCGCTCATTACCCAGGCTGGAGTGCAATGGCAAGATCTCGGCTCACGGCAACCTCCACCTCCCGAGTTCAAGCAATTCTCCTGCCTCAGCCTCCTGAGTAGCTGGGACTACAGGCACGTGCCACCATGCTCAGCTAATTTTTGTATTTTTAGTAGAGACGGAGTTTCA